>CAKNXH010060110.1:46734-67305 GCA_932178445.1 Andricus quercusramuli
ATCTAGATGCTTCACGTCTAAAAGCCGAAGTAAAGAAAGCAGAGGTTGGAAAATTTCACCAAGAGCTACTCGACAAGCAAATGCACGGAAACTTTCACAGAAATGTAGAAAAACAGTCCTTGTCGAAGGAGCAAACTTTTGCTTTCCTCAAATCATCAGGGCTCAATTCAGGTACAGAGGGCTTTATTTTCGCATGCCAGGACGGTGTAATTTCCACCTTAGCATACCGCGCCCGCATTTTATGTCAAGAAGTTCCCAGTGATAGGTGCAGAGCGTGTCATGCACACGCTGAGTACCTAGAACATATACTATCGGGGTGTCCGACCCACGCAGGAACAACGTATATCTATAGACATAATGCGGCCCTAAGAGTACTTTATTACCACCTTTGTCGCTCTTACGGTGTTGGTCGCGACCCTGCCCTGCCGAACGCTCCAGGGGATATAGAGTCAATTGTCCGAAACGAGAAGTGCCAGATTTTCTGGAACTACGATTTTCGGGCAGCAGTCTCCGTTGCGCACTCGAGGCCTGACATTGTTCTCCAAGACTTCGAGAAACGAACTATATTCGTGATCGAATTCTCGGCTCCATCCGAATACAACATCACTGCAAAGGAGAAAGAAAAAGAGAAGAGATATCAAGACCTTAAAAGAGAGCTGCGTCGACTGTACCCAAAATATTCGGTACGAGTAATTGTTCTTGTGATAGGTGCTCTCGGAGGTGTGAAATTATCGCTAGTTCGTAACCTTAAAGCCATACCCGCGTGCCAAAAATATGCCAAGGCTCTTGCGAGATGGATGCAGAAAGCTGTCATCCTTGGGTCGCTTCGTGTCCTCAAGACACACGAGGGTTTCGCCGGCCTGTCGTTGTGATTTCGTCGTGCCCTGTGACCACCCATCTCACGGATGTGAGACGTGGCCATAGGTGTATTTTACCGCGGTTCTACTGGGGGCCATTGACATTTTTTCCAGATGGCAGTTGCTCTTAGTGGTACCCTGCGGTGGTTGTTTAACTTTTTTTAAAATATATAATTATTGAAAAATTCTATTGCAAATACATGTTTAATGATTTTTATATTGCGTGAACTGAGTATCGGATCGGAATGTAACCTTCCAAATCATAGGTGTTAATGTTTTAATGATTTTACGATGTAGTACTTTGATGCGCTGATTCACAAAAACGGCCGCGAATTTATCTGCAAATGACATTGTACAAAAATTCAGCTTGTTCACAATATTATATTAAATAACCTAAAAGTGAGGCAAGAATATTTTTGAATGATTTATCAATATATTTTAATGCGTTATTCATAAATGTGGTAATAACGTATCTTTTGTATATGAGGAATCATAATTTATTTTGTGGACATTTTCATGTATACATTAGCACCACCCTGCCGCCTTCCTTCATGATATATTTCGTGAATTTTCTTATATCTCCATTTAATAATAAGGGGGAAAATTTAAAAAGACACATTATTGGTATTTAAATTCATAATTATATTAATCATCACTGATATTTGTTTTCGGATTTATTGTGTTGGTCAAGTCGTGCACTTTAAATCTTTGAATGATGTCTCGCCCTTTACTGGTAATAATAGTAATCGTAAATAAAATAATTCTAAGTTACGTGGATTAACTGAATACATTATTTCAGAATCTAATTTCAGCAAAAATTTTAGTTGTCAAAAACTTGTAAGAAATAGTTATTCGAAAATTGAGTAAATGAGAAAAATAAATACAAAAGTTAGCGCGCGCTTGCGCGTGCACATAATGGCCTAGTATGACTATAAATCACATTCTGCTTTAGCATAAACTTCATAATCTGGGCGTGAGTGGGAAATTCATAAGATTAGTTGGAATGATTGAGAATATCCTTGATATTTATATCACAGATACTATTTTATTTTTGCTGACAAATAACAAATGTTTATTTTTATTCATCCATATTGGTATAAGATTATAGAGAGCCTGCTTTGATGCTACAAGTCCTACATGTAGAGGTCCATTTCGCTGGCCCCATCACCTACGCAAATTCAAGTTTTTTGGGCCAAATATTTAGTGTAGAATTTGTTAAAATTTGTGCAACCAAAATCAGAATTTGTGCAGCACCGGAAGTACCTGCTAACTCAAAAAAACACTGGCAAGGCCAGCAAAACGTTTCGCTATATAGACCCTTTCCATGCGGATGCGCACATATATTCACAAGCTATGTGGAAATTATACATTTAATATCACAGTGCTGAAGAGAATAAAAGTCATAAAATGCATCGCTCTAAATTTGTGTGAAAAAGTAAAAGTTGTACACATTTCATGAAAACATTTATATTTAACGTTTTTGAATACTAGATGATAAATTAATACTTCTACGATCCATTTGGTTAGAAAAAATCATAAATTCTTTAGAGGTGGATACAGTTGAGAGTGAATGTAGTTGAATTTTGACCATATTTCCCTAATAATATTTGATTTGAATTGGCTCACGAGAAATACGATTTTATTTGAGGTTGCAATTGTAAAAAATTTAAAATTGAGAGAAATATTCATTATGAAAGAATAAAGCTAGGGCCCAAATGGAAATACACAACCACTGGCGCTGTACTGGCCCAGTACTGGCTGGTGATGCTCCGCAGTACTGGCGAGCGGTATTGACGCGGTACTGCACGCCAGTACTAGTTCTGTCCTGGCAAACTGTTGGCGTACGAAAATGCTGGAGCTAATTTTATGAATAATAAAAAATCGTTCAGTTGTTTGTAGGACGCGCCCACTTCATCCATTCGTCATGATAGGACTGCATATCGTCCGAATATTATGTATAATTACGAAAATGTGAGTTTCATTCAAACTTCCTGGTTAATTTTAACACCCACTATTCCTATACTCCAAAGATATGAAAAAAAGGCATTAAAAAATAACTGACTCCATTATGAGTATTTTGTCTATAAATAATAATGGTCCTGCTCAGAATGAATACATGTTTCGCATTTTTAAACGTCATATTACAAATAAAATTTCTAACGATACGGAGTTTCGAGCCTACATCTATATCTAAATCTATCGCCTAGCAGTCGGTAGTCTTAACCATTACTCTACATCTATAGAATTGAAAGTCAATAAAAAAAACGATCCTCATAAGCCACAGCTCAAAAAAGTTAAAACACCAATTTTTTGACTCTTTTTTTTCTAATTCATTGCTATATTATCATATGACTTCATATAGATGTAAAATGAATTAACTGTTAACAGGGATATAAATACAATAATTTTCCAATAAATAATTTAAGTCGATTACAATCTTCCCTTGTGTAATATTCTGTTGTTTCGTGTTCTAGATCATTACTTTTTTAATAACAAATTTTCTCAAACTTTCATGTAACGTCTCCGGCTCATTTTATTTCATTGTGTCGTAAAATAACTCAGTTTATCCCTGCATTCTCGAGTAATAACCTGGTTATACCGGGGGACTTGGTCAATATTATCAGGAATCAACAATTATCGCCAACGGCAATACCACGCTGAAAACACGAGTTCTCGTAAGATCACTGAAGTTAAGCAGTGTTGGGCGCTGTTAGTAGTTGGATGCGTTACCGTTCGGGAATACTGCGTGCTGTTGGCCCGTCGTGGGTGTGGTGAGCCCACACAACACTAGTAGTAAATAATCCACCTAGAACCACTATTCGAAGCGGGTACACTGAGGAAAATGGATTATACCCGGTAATAAAAAATATGTTACCGGATATAATCTTGGACTATTAACTATGGGATAGCGATCCAGATTATTAGATCTACAATCTAAAGATATTAAGAAATAGATATTACAGGATGATATCTTGGATTATTAAACTTTATAATCTGAGATAATAAAATATATAATCTAAGATTTTAAAATCTAATAGCCATATTAGTATCCTGATCCATTAGATAACCTCAAATATATAATATAATTTTTGCAAACGTATTTATAAATCTGTACAAAATTTTGATAGACAAGCTCGGAGTTAGAACTGGGAACAAATTTTAATTTTTTTGAAACACAATAAGCAGGAAAGTGGCTATCATAAGACTACAAAAACGAAAGTGAAGGAGGCTAAGTTTCTGTACTTGTATAAGTGGCAGTGATGTGTAATGAAAAGAAATATAATCTCACCCATTTTCAAAATCTAATTCACGTGTGATTTAGTAGTAATAATCATTTCATAGCTGAATGATTACTTGTTTTAATGCGAATGGATGCATATGACACGCGCCACGATGCGAAGTACGATCTTAGACTACACAGACGTCTGGATATTTTAAAATCTGAGATGTTACAAATTAATGCCTGAAGATTATAAGAATGTAACATCTAGAGATTATATTTGGTAACATCTCCATATATTAGAAAAATATTATAGATTATACGCGCTAATATACTTTTCTATACGGTGTATTATTCTTTAATTCTATTATCCAGTTCGCATAATCCATTTTTCTCAGTCTAGTGTCACGCCTACCCCGAAAGGGAAATGGCTTAATGGTATAAAAAAAAACTGAGCGCGTCTTTTTCACGTACTTCCTATAATTGAATTTATGTTGATTTATACTTGCATTCTCGAGCAATAACCTGGTTATACCGGGGGACTTGGTCAACATTATCAGGTATCAGTCAAACGCGTTTTTCTCCGCGATTTCCTATTATTATTATTATTATTATTATATTATAGATTAGCAGTTCGAACTCGGAAGTTCATTGCCTCACTAACCCGAGACCGCCACACATCTCTATCCTGTGCATCCTCCATCCAGTTTAAGTAATCATGTCCTAGTTCTTTTAAATCATCCCTTACATTTTTCTCCCATCTGTTTCTTGGTCTGCCTAAGGGTCTCTTACCAGTCGGCCTCCCTCTTAAAACTTGCGCCACCGTTCTTTCGTTTCCCATTCTTGCTACATGCCCCGCCCATCTTAGTTTACGTGCTTTCATTACTCTATTAATATTTCCTGACCCGTAGAGAGCATGCAGCTCATCATTATGCAGTTTTCTCCATTCACCTGTCTCTTCGTCCCTTTTTGGACCATAGATTTTTCTAAGTACTTTATTCTCAAAAACTCTAAACCTATTCTCATCTCCTTTCGTCAGCGCCCACGTTTCGCACCCGTACATGACGACCGGCATTATTATCGTTTTGTAAATTCTCACTTTGATGTTTCTAGATAGCAATCGCGATTTTAATAGCGTGGTTGCTGCATAATAGCACCCATTGCCAGCGTGCAGCCACGCGTTGATTTCCGTTTTAATCCTATTTTCGCTAGTTATAATTGACCCGAGGTATTTAAACTCGCTAACCCTTTCAAATTTCATATTTCCGGCTGTTAGATCCCCGTCTTGATTACTTTGTTCAGATCTAAGGACAGTCATATATTTTGTTTTCGTTTCGCTAACCTCCAAGCCAATATCTTTGGCTTTTTTGATCAAGATTTCTGCATTTTTAGCTACCGTCTCTTTATCATCCCCTAGTATGTCGAGATCATCCGCATATCCAAGAATTTGTATTACCCCATTGAGCGTAGCACCGGTCGGATTCGCCTGCACTTGCCTAACCACGTATTCTAAAACTAAGTTAAAAAGGACGCACGAAAGTGCATCGCCCTGTTTCAGGCCATCGCGGATCGAGAACTCTTCAGATAACCTTCCGTTTACGCGTATTCTTCCCCTACTGCCGCTTAAGCAAATTTCGATAAGTCTAACCAATTTTCTTGGCACACCCAAGAACTCTAGGATCCAGTACATTCGCGCGCGTATAATAGAGTCGTAAGCTTTTTTAAAATCGATAAATAGCTGATGCACTGCTTCATTAAATTCCCATTTTTTTTCTAGCAGTTGTCTAATTGTGAACATTTGATCGCTTGTAGATCGGTTTCGGCGGAATCCACACTGGTAATCCCCAATGATTTCCTCGGCGAAAGGAGTTAGCCTACCTAAGATTACATTGGACAGGACCTTATAGCACGACGACACAAGTGAAATTCCCCGATAATTGTTACAGTTCATTTTATCGCCTTTTTTAAAGATAGGAATAATAATAGAGTCATTCCATTCCTCTGGAATGCGTTCTGTTTTCCAAACTGTGCGTATTAATTTATAAATTTGTCTTTTAAGGCAAGGGCCTCCATTTTTTATCAGTTCAGCCGGTAGGTCGTCGATGCCCGCGGCTTTGTTATTTTTCAACTTCTTTATGGCCATTTCTATTTCTATATAAGCAGGATCATCAATTAATAAATCAGCAGTGTGGATTTCGCCGAGATTACCTTCAACGGGGGCTTCGCGTACATTTAATAGTTTATCGAAATATTCTTTCCATAAATTCAGTCTCTCTGTCGCATCGGCTACTAGGTTGCCATTTTCGTCCCTCATTACTTCCGTTCTACTTTGAAAGCCTTTCCTTATAAAATTGATTCCCCTGTACATCTCGCGCGGGTTATTCTGTTTATTATGCGTTTCTATTGCAAGTATTTTATTCTTTTCCCACTCCCTTTTCTTGGATCTATAAAGCCTTCTTGTACTTTTACTAATCTCGAGATACTTCTTATATGTTTGATCGCACTTATTTTGTAAACTACTTAGTCTGGCCTTCCAGCGTTTTTCGAACCCGAGTTTGCACTCTTCGTCATACCATGGTTTGCTTTTTGTTACTTTCTTTAAACCTATCGTAAGTTTCGCGGCTGTCTTTACCACCTTTTTTATATTGCTCCATAGGGTTTCCGGGTCCTCCTCGTAATTATTGTTATCGTCTCTCTGTTCTTGGAGAGCGTCAAAGCTATTAGAAATCTCAACTTGATAATTTAATGTTTCTGTTGCTGTTTTGAACTTATCTATATTGAAACGGACTGTTGGCTCTGTGCGGCTTGTTTTCTTACTGATCGCTAGTCTAGATCTTAATTTTACTATCACGAGAAAATGGTCTGAATTTAAATCCGCTCCCCTATACGATCTTATATCGAGAATGTTTGTATGACGTCTTCTGTCAATTAGAACGTGATCAATCTGATTGTGAGTGTTACCATCTGGTGATCTCCAGGTGGCCTTATGTATATTTTTATGCTTGAAATATGTGCTTTTGACAACGAGGTTCTTTGAAGCTGCAAAGTTTATTACTCTAGTTCCATTATCATTACTGACGTCATGCAAACTTTCTGATCCTATTGTAGGCCTATACATCGGTTCTTTTCCAATTTTCGAGTTGAAATCTCCCAATACTATTTTTGCGTCAAAAGTTGAGAACTTGTCAAAAACCTGCTCGATTGTTTCGTAAAAGAGATCTTTAGTGTCTTCGTCTTTGTCCTCGGTGGGGCAGTGCACGTTGATTAATACCTGTTTGCTGAAAATACCCTTCAGTACAACGTATGATAACCGATCGTTAATGAATTGCATGTCGATAACCGCTTGCGAGATTCGTTTATTAATAAGAAAACCGGTCCCCAGTGTGCGCCCCTTAGCTCCCCCGAAGTGAAAAGTATAGTTATCCTTAGAAATTGACCCGAAATCTCCCGACCAGCAGGTTTCTTGAAGTGCTATTAAGTCAGTTCTGTAATCATTTGCTATCTTAATGAGTTCGCTAAATCCGCCAGTATGTAGACTACGCGCGTTTAGAGTTCCCACCCTTAAATCTTTAACTGTAGTTTTTTGTTTTTGCAAGTTAGCCATGGTAGTTTCAAGATAATCCGCACGTTAGGATCCTATTCCGATCGTAGGTGAGTCCACTGTCCCAGGAGTGATAACCCCCATACCTCCCTAGGTCTAAGTATGGGAGCTTTCCGGCTCTGACAAGGACCATGTCAACTTGTCGCCAGACACATTACAGTTTCATCCTCGTATCCTAACGTCCCCCTGCAAGGCAGCGCGCCTATACTGGCATCAGTACCCCTTTGGCCCTATACAGGCGAATCATTCCACACATCCCTTGCGGGCAGTGTCATCGCTGCGGTGTCCAATGGGCAGCAGGATTTTTCCCTTACAAGATTTTTAGTTTTGGTTCGGGGTAATTTCCCTATTAGGGAAATTAACTCAGATTTCCCTCGCATTTTCGAGGAACAAGCTCATTACATTGGAGGACTTGGTCCACACTATCGAGTATCATCTGAGCGTATATTTGACTTTATCCTCAATTTGGATTCGCATTTTCGAGCAAAAGCCTGGTTATACCGGGGGCCTTGGTCCACATTATCGAATACAACTTGAGTCTGAGATCAATTAGTATTTTCATTTCTCAGACGAATCATTGTTTAATTATATTGGCATTTTTTAGCAATAACCTAGTTGCACCGAGGGCCTTGGTCTGCATAATCCAATATAATTTCTAGAGGCAATCTATCAATTGAGGGTCTGGATCGAGAAACTCGCTCAGCGTTTCAGATCGGTTAAAAGTATTGTCCAAACGTCTGGGTGGACGGAAATTTCAAAAGTCAAAAAATCAATTTTTCAAAATCATAGGCTTGTAGATAATGACGGAACGGAACTTTTTTATATTCTCGGTTTTTTTATCGGATGATTATTTTTAATAATAAGCCTAATAAACTAAAAACAATGTGTCCCCAAATTCAATTAGTTTTTAAGAAATAAATCGCCGTAAGTTAGTCAAATATCATTGAAACTGTTTCAAACTTGATATACAAACGGAATATACCCTATCGATGCTTGCAAAACAAACTAAAAGTTGAAAATCGCCTATTGTTTATTAATATTTAATTGGAAATTGACACAGATCGGTAACACCGTTTTTTCATATTTGCCGACAAAAATTATCGAGGGAACTTTGGAGTTGATACAACTTCCAGTGAGACATTTGTTCATTAATATTAAAGGAAGATTTGTGGAGATTTTTAGATCGATTCATTGAAAATTGGCGGAAATATGCATTTCACAATAATGCATGAGGCGCCGCCAACGATAGCTCCGTGAGTACTGAGCACCATCAGGCAGCGGGCTAGCCGCTTGGCTTTCCAGAACTCAATTTTCAATGTTTTTTAACGGTTATCTTCTTAAATGACACCCTTCACCTTCCCAAGAAATATCAAAATGACAAACTATGGTTTATACGGTTAATTAATTAAATAAATTTATCATTATTATTATTACTTCTAACACAAATATATCACATAAACTGAAGAGAAACGGTCTCTATGACGAGAATAATTTAATAAATAACTGTAGTTTAACTTTTAATACATGGACGTAATTTTCTAAATATTATTAATCGGCAAATAATGAAATACTTTTATCGTGATCATTATTTCTAACACAAATATATCACATGCACTCAAGCGAACCGATCTCTAGGACGACTATAATTTAATGAATAACAGTAGTTAATTTTTTCACTGCATACATCTAATTTTCAAAATATTATTTTTCGGCAGATGCTTCAATAATTGTAATTTAGGTAGAATTGACATGTATCACAATCAAGGCCTCTATAATAACCATAACAAAATCATTGAAAATTGACTTCTGGAAAGCTAAGCGGCTAGCCCGCTGCCTGATGGTGCTCAGTAGTCACGGAGCTATCGTTGGCGGCGCCTCATGCTTTATTGTAAAATGCATATTTCCGCCAATTTTCAATGAATCGATCTAAAAATTTCCACAAATCTTCCTTTAATATTAAGGAACAAATGTCTCACTGGAAGTTGTATCAACTCTAAAGTTCCCTCGATACTTTTTGTCGGCGAATCTGAAAAACGTGCTTACCGATCTCTCTCAATTTGCAATCAAATATTAATAAACAATAGGCGATTTTCAACTTTTAGTTTGTTTTGCACGCATCGCTAGGGTATATTTCATTCGTATATCAAGTTTGAAACAGTTTCAATGATATTTGCCTAACTTACTTTGATTTATTTCTTAAAAACTAATTGAATTTGGGGACACATTTTTCTTAGTTTATTAGGCTTATTATTAAAAATAATCATCCGATAAAAAAACCGAAAATAGAAAAAAGTTCCGTCCCGTCATTGTCGACAAGCCTATGATTTTGAAAAATTAATTTTTTGACTTTTCAAATTTCCGTCCACCCAGCCGTTTGGACAATACTTTTAACCGATCTCAAGCGCTGAGCGAGTTTCTCGATCCAGAACCTCAATTGTGTAGTAAGCTGTTCACGAGCTTTCTCACTTCCGCGCCAAACTGAGAATAATAGGGCATTACCTGCGTTGCGACATTCCGCGGCTCCGAAGGGAACCGAACGTGCTCGAGCGACTCCGTCGCTTCTCGAGGACCGTGAGGCCTGAGCGACAGTTCATAAAGTCAGGTGTAATGTTTTGATGCGAATTAACCAAATTGCGGATAATCCCTTGTCTAATATAATAATAATTATTGAGGGCATTATCCAAGATTTGTTGTTTGAGGCTTCACATCAAAGAAGCACATCTGTCTTTGCGAGTAGAATCCTTGCTCTTTCGAGAATGAATCTCTGCACAGGTCATTGAACCTTGAAGTGTAGACAGTTAAATTAAAGATAAATGGTGTAGTTTTCGAACAGCATTTATTCTTTTGGTATAAACAATAAATCGCTGTGTATTATATTTTGTGTGCTTCTTAAGTTAATTAAAATATTGATAGGAATTATTCTCGCTATAATTACTACATGTTATATCGTAATTTTGTATTCATATCTAATATCTTGTGTAAATTGATATCTAAATTTAAATTTCACTCCAACGTGAGTGTAGGACCATTTGAGTTTTATTTTTATTTTTATGTTATAATTTCTAGATACTCTACGAATAAATAACCACGTATTAATGTACAACGTTTTTTTATTAGATTTATTTCTATTTCTGAAAGGCCTGTTGTGCCTGGTACGATTTTATATTAATAAAATAGCCACTAGCTGCCTTTAGAAGCAACTGCCCGAAGTGCAGCTTGCTCACTCATTTCTATAGGTTCAATTTTCATCCCACGATTTCTAGCAAGAAATCATTGCCTTCTCTTTCGAGTTTTTAGGGCTCTTAGTTTTAATAAATTAGACTAGGGACTATAAGCCTGAATGTATAAATAGCTTAGCTCATGGATTACTAATTAAAAACAAATTTTGTGAATGGAAATAGAATCTTGTCTTTTCTCCAAAAGAAGCCCCTTTCTTTACGTCTCACAGGTTGCAATATATTTGATTTTTTTAAATATTATGTTTTTACGATTTGAACCCAAAATACGCATCCTAGCGTAAAGTGTTTATATGAAAAATTTCATAACAAAAGTTTTGAACAAATTTGTGGATCATTTTTTTTCGAAAAACTTTTGTCCATTAATTTTTTGTCTCTTGTGAGTTTTTTTCCAAAAATTTAATTTTTTCTTTTTCAATGCTATTTTTTACGATTAAAACAAAAACTAAGCTTCTCTAAAAGCATTATTCACGTCAATCACGAGAAAGTTTTATAGTTCCTTTTTGTGTGAGCAACTTTTGTTTATTCATTTTTTCATAGCTTGTGTCATCTGTCCAAAAATTAAATGCTTTTATTTTTTTGATTTTTATTTTCTGAAATTAAAACAAAAACTACGCATCCTACCAAAAATTTATTGCTAACAAATTTTTAGATTGGTTTTGAATGCACAATTTTCATTTATTTGTCTTTTTACGTATCTTGTGTCATTTTTCCGAAGATTTAATTCTTCTATTTTCAATGCTATTTTTTACGAATGAAACAAAAACTACGCGTCCTATCGAAAAGTGATAGTAGAAAATTTGTAGATCTTTCGTATCTGAAAAATTTTTCAAGAAATTCAAAAAGTTGTTATGAAAATATTGTAGGGTGTTCAAAAAGCAACGTTTTTCTTTAAAATTTTTAAAATGTGCTCACTTTTTGAATTTTTATCCAAAAGTACTGGCTTACGAACTTGACCTTCAATTTAAGACACCAAAGGAGTATACCAAATGCCAACTAAATCTGTTAGTTTTTCCGAATTTTATCGTGCTAACAAACTCACAATCTACAGACATATAAACAGACACATTTGTAAAAACCTGTTTTTAGGATTCAGAGGGTCTCAAAACATGGACATTTGCTAAAACGGGGGGGGGGGGGGGTGTCATATTTTACACAAATCTAATTTATGTATACCATTAGGCCATTTCAATTATCAATATTGTTATCGATCGATAGCACAGAGCTTTTATTAATTAACAGAATGATAATAACTTGAAGAAACGCAATTTTTTCTTGAAGAATGCCTAAGATGATTAAAATTGTTCGAACATTTGTTGTAAACAATCAAAATTGTTGATTGTCAAGTAAGCTTTCTGATGATCTAGTAATTAGTTATTTATAATTCATTACATTTGCCAAACCAAGTTGTTACCTTTAACAATAGCCTGACAGAGCATTTGTTAATTGAATTTACTTAAACCATTATCAACTGTTATTGGATGACTAAATCTGTTAAGTAAGTGACGTATTCGTATAATTTTTGGACGATTCAGTAGAAAAAACTGTATACGTTTCATCATAAATACCTGATGTAGATGATTGTTTATGAAATTTGTTATTATTAGTTATTATTAGTGATGCCGTTCGATACGAGGCTCTCTCGATATCGTATCGAAAAATCTCGGTTTTTCTCGTATCGGTATCGGTTTTCGAGACTGCAGTCTCGGTTTTGTCTCGTATCGATTTGGTATCGGAGAACCGATATATTGCTCGGATCGTCTCGGGATTTTGAGACTCGAAAGCCAGATGGTGGCTTCCTACGGAACAACAGTGGAAGGGGAACGGCGACGAGTTTCGACTACCTGAGTACCTAGAACCTTTCTTGTAATTTAAAGTTCTGCTTATTCAAATGAACGATATATATTTTCACAATTTTATATTGTCTAGAAATATTTTTCAGTTGCGGACAAAATATGCAGTATAAGTTTCTTTATAACTCCAGTATTTTCAATATAATGGACCGTTATATTTTTGCTCTGTTTCTAGATGAGAAAGCAATGACTAAAAAATGTTGTTCATTTGAACGTTAGGAACTTCAAGCATACATTTCCTTTTAGATTTATGAGCTAAAAAACTTCTAAATTTCATACAGGCTTTTTAAATTACCTCGAATTTTTCTCAAAAAAAAAACATCCTGTAAAATCGGAATACTCATTAAGAGATGAAGCAGGTATCTAATTCCAAGCTAAAGTAGTGTTTAATTTAGGTCAAAACAGCTTTATTTCAAATCCACGTCAAATGAAGTGAATGCTGAAGTTGAAAATCCCAAAATGACACTAACCTAAAATTGGAGCAGGCTCGACTGCTGTTACGCAATTAATGGTGGACTGGCGTGGGGTAGCGAAGTGATCACAATGATTCGCGTCCAAGTCAACGAACAAGACACCAGAATATGCATCACCATGATCATGAAAGGACTTCCAAATACCTGTTGTCGAAGTTCATCCAAAACTAAGGGTCCCCGAGCCTCTCCAGCAGAGCACTCCTTCTGGATAAAAAAAAGGCTTTGGGCCTTTGTAGAAAATTGGCACAGATGTAGCCTCCGGAAGCAACGACCACGATCGTTCAGCGAACGATCGATCCCGACGCAAACCGGAGGAAATACGATATCCGACTCGTCACTTCCCGCAACACCAGAAGACGATCGAGTCGGGAATCATTGCACAAGGAAGCACAAATGAACAAAGACACTGAATTTAAGATCAACAAGACTCAAATACCTGACTGGAACAAAAGGAGCACACCCGAATCTTACTCCTTGCGAGAACCGAGAGCCACCGCACCCGCCGACACCTTGATAGGAACTGAACTCGCCAGGAGAGAAAGGGGTCTCGGAGACCTCAACAAAGCAACCATAAAACCACTACCCGAATACCCACTCAAACGAAAAGGTAACGCCCGAAACTCAGCAACAGAAAAGGAACTTTCAATGAAAGGAAGCATTGGTCAGAAAAGAATTTTTTATTACTTATAAACCTGAAGATCACTCAACATATGAACAATAACATCCAACAAATTATTAACATCACGCCCGCCTCGTTCGCTGAACGAAATAGATTCCGCGGAAGGAGACCAAGAGTTTAGTGCCGCCCGCCATGACGCACACAGCATGAACATTACGAAAAAAAATTTAATTATTATTTTACACTTCCATGAAAGCGAAAAAGCATATTCAGTTCCGTCCGCCAAGTAGCGCAATTGGCCAAATCGAGTCATCGCACGACTGGTAGCCAGCACAATTTGACGATGGGGCGATCGTAAGTCACAAAAGACGTTTTAACAGTGGCAGCTCGTACAAGTCCGTCCTTTCCGGATCTGACATCGGTGATCCGTCCTAAAGGCCATGTCCCTTGTCGAAGGAGAGAGGGTCGACAATCAGCACGACGTCTCCGATTTGAAGATTGCGTTCCGGCACAGTCCATTTGTTTCTTTGTTGAAGCGTGTGAATGTATTCATGAGGCCAACGCTTCCAAAACTGGTCACGCATTGCTTGGACAAGACGCCAATGAGTGACATAGTTCAGTTCCTTCTCCGAAGTTGTGGCTCGGGGAACTTATTCTAATGTTCTGCCTACGAGAGCATGACCTGGAGTTAAGGCGTCGAGATCTTCGGGATCGCACGTGATTGGAAGTAGAGGCCGGGAGTTCATGCACGCCTCAATCTCTACAGAGAGAGTAAACTCTTCATAAGTGAGATTTTGAGTCCCAACAACTTTCTTCATGAGGGATTTTGCCGATTTGATGTTGGGCTCCCATAAGCCGCAAAAGTGAGGAGCAGAGAGGGGGGGGGGATAAATCTCCACTTAATGCCCCTGTTTGCCAAGGAATCCTGCACTAGGTTCCTGAAGATGAACCGCCTTTGAACTCAAGTAGATGAAAAGAGCGATGTATCCCTTGCTGGTACGGTAGCCGCGTCCGATAGTCCTTTTTACTGCGAATGGTCCGGCATAGTCAACTCCAGTCCTCTCGAAAGAAAAGCTAACTGTAACCCTTTCAGCCGGAAGATCTCCCATCAATTGATCGAATTTTTGAACTCTGGCCCGAGTGCACGGAATGCATTTGGGGATATGCGCTTCAACAGAAACGCCACCGCGAATAATCCATGCTCGGCGAACAGCATACGAGTATGTTAACTGGAATCCACCGTGTAAGGCTGTTCGATGCGCCCAGTCGATAATGAGTTCTGCGAGAGGGCTGTCGCCGTGCAAAATAACTGGGTGTCGTTGATCATAGGGCAAAGGGGAGTTCGCTGGTCGTCCACCGACTCTCAGAATTCCGGCTGGATCGATGAACGGATGTAATCGGACAAGTTTTTTTGTTTCTCCAGTGCCTTTCCCTGATGAAGGGTGGTCAGCTCGTTCTTAAAGCTGCAGCTGTGAGCGCAGAAAAAACAAGCTAGAAATGCGCGATGGATTCCTTCGGGAGTAAGACGTTGATCCATGAGTTCAGGACGCTCTACAGCGGGCTTAAGGAGAAGTTTAAAACGGAAACAACGCGCAATCACCCCGGTCAGACAAGTCAATGAAGAGAACTTGCTGATTGTAGTACGGTGACACTGTGCGTGACGAACTTCAATGGACGGCTGCTCTACTTCCTCATCATTGTCTTGAGTAGCGTCAGTTGGGAAAGAATCATCGAGACAATGGAACGCTGGCCAGTAGGATTCATTCTGCGAAAGCCATTCGGGGCCATTCCACCAAAGACTCTTATGACCTAAAGCTCAAGGATCCATTCCTTGAGTGGCAACATCAGCTGGATTGTCCTTTAAAGGAACATAGCGCCAAGATACATTGGGAGAGTTCGTTGGATCTCTGAAACTCGATTGGCGACATAAATCGGCCAACGGGAAGAATCATCTGTTTGAATTCAACTGAGCACGTTTCGTGAGTCCAGCCAAGCGTAGGTGACCGCATTAGGGAGTTCCAATTCTTCGCGCAGGTAATTAATCGATCGTACCACAAGCACAATAGCGCAGAGTTCCAGTCTAGGAATAGTGATGGTTTTAACGGGCGCGACACAAGTCTTAGACGTGATAAGTTGTGTATTGCAGGTTCCATGTGAGGAGTGCACTCGAACGTAGACTACAGCAGCGAAGGCATGTTTACTGGCATCTCCAAAACCGTGGATTTCGATTCGATTTGAGGATGATAGCCGACCCAACGTGGGCAATGTATCGTTGTTATCTCAGATAGATCAGTCTGAAATATTTTCCATCTTTAAAGTAAGGGAGTAGGAAGTGGAGTATCCCAACCCACTTGAGCCTTCCAGAGGTCCTGCATCAGGATCTTCGCGATGATAGTAATTGGACTCAGCCAGCCGACTGGATTAAAGAGTCGGGCGATAGCAGCGAGAACCTCCCTTTTAGTGATCGGGGGTTCACTGTCAATTCCTGGTGCTTTGAATCGGAATTCGTCGGACACAGGGTCCCAGGCGACTCCTAAAGCATTAACGGGGCCATCGGTCTCGAACTGTAGCCAACTTTTACACAGTCGATCGCACTCAGGAATCCCACATAAGAGCGGAGGGTAGTTGGAAGCCCACTTCTTCAGATGCATTCCTCCAGATTTTAACAGCTGAATCAGTTGATCTCGAAGTTTCATGGCAGAAGCTTCATCGCTCGCGCCTGATAAGATGTCATCAACATAAATGTTTTTCCGAATTAGCTCTAAGGCGGCAGGATAACTTCTCGCTTCGTCCGTTGCTAGCTGTTGAAGGGTGCGGATTGCCAGATATGGAGAGCATGACATTCCGTAGGTTAGAGTCTGAAGTTGATAGTGACTATCCTCGTTCGCTCCTGGTTTCCTCCAAATGATACGTTGAAGATCGACATTTCTATCGTCAACTCTGATCTGGCGATACATCATTTCAACGTCAGCACAGAAAACAATTCGAGGGAATCTCCATCGCATCAAAACGGCAGCAAGGTCATTTTGCAGCTTTGGACCTGTTTATAACAGGTGATTCAAGGAGATACCTGGAGAAGCTCGCTGCGATGCATTGAAGACAATGCGGAGTTTGAGACGACCACCTGCATTTTTCCAAACGGCGTGATGTGGGATGTAGTACGTGGGCCTGGAACTCGTAAGTATCTCTGTAGGAGGAATAAGACGCATGTGCCCCAACCTTTCATAATCAGACATAAAATGAGTATATTCCTCGTTCAGCAAGGTGTCCTTCTCCAATCGTTGAAATACGGAATCGAGTATCCGTTTAGCTCCTTGCAGAGAGCCTCTCGGGATCGCCGACGAATTCCCTCCAGAAGAAGTGAGCCATAAGCATCAGCACCCAAAAGCGCGTCGATGGGTTCGGGCACAATGAACTTTGGATCTGCCAAGGGTAGCCCCTGGATATGAGGCCAATTTTTAACCACAATTTTATCCGATGGGGTGACCACACCTAGATCGCGAAGAACAAGAGCATTCACCTAGACAGGTAACAATGACTGCCGAGATTCGAGGTGAAGAGTCACGCGTCGACGAGCAATCTCGATTGGTTTATTTCCAACTGTGGTAACTGTGGTAAACCAAGGCGGCGAACCAATTGGCGGGATACAAAGCTAGTCTCAGAGCCAGCGTCGAGGAGAAGTCTTGTTCAAAGATGGTGTCCATCCGAGGTCTTTAAGGCGACTTGTGCTGTAGCAAGCAGGACTTGTCAGGAAGAGGGGGTTCGTTTTTTCTCAACCGAACAATCAGATTCCGAATCCAAACGACCTTTCTTAGAAGTTGAAGGTTCCGAGTCGTCAGTCAGGGGCCTTTTACGAGTTATGTCTTTATGAAGTGTGGTATGGTGCTCTTTCTGGCATAGACAACAACGAACTCTCGAGGAGCAGTTATGACTCAAGTGTCCCATCTGAAGACAATTGAAGCATGAACGTAATCGAATCGCGGTTTCGACGCCGAGTAGCAGCATCAAGCTTCTGACACTCTTGACATTGGCCGATGTGATGGTTTAAGTTGCAAAGCGCACAAGACTGGTTGACGGACGTAGCTAATAACCGAGACTTCATTCTCGCGCCAGACTGCGCGTTCCAACGCGAGGCGGTGGATCTGACCCGGGATTCACTCATTGGTGGATGCAAGGTTTTGGTAGCCTTGAGTGCTCGAATTCGCTGTTTTTTTTTGGAACTCTTGAATTTCAGGAAAGGACGAGATTATATCTTCTTCGCCCAGCTGATTTTCTCAGTCTCGGCGAGTGACGGGATCCATTGCTCTGGCAGTCACGAATGCAAACAAGAGGTCCCAATTCTTAATCGGGCAACCAATGAGGGGACTTAAAGATTCTCTCCGCCGTGAAATGGTATCTAAAAGAGTCTGCAGGCCCTCCGCACTCTCTTCCTTCAAGGGGTTGATGTTAGTTATGGTTTGTAGATGGTCTTGGAGTAGGAGACGCTTATTATCGTAGCGACTCAAGAGAAGTCCAGGCTGTTGCATAGTTTAATTCTGTTGTCGGTATCGTATCTAAAGCGCTCGTGGCTGCACCTTGAACCGCTCCCTTTAGGTAGAACAACTTTTGTACTGGTGAGTTGAGCGAAGTGAAAGAACAGAAAACAAATAGAAAAATACACAATCTCTCATGGAAAGTAAGTTAGTCATGCCTGAGAGCCAGTCTCACGGTGCTTGCAATGTTGCAAACCATCACACAGTCAGTAAGTAAGTTTGTTCTGCCTGAGAGCCCGTCTCGGGGCGTTTTCCATGTCGCAAACCATCAACCATCATGATGTCTGTCATGCCTGAGAGCCCGTCTCGAAGCGTTTGCAGTGTTGGAAATAATCACATAGTCATTAAGTACGTTTGTCCTGCCTGAGAGCCTGTCTCGAGGCGTTTGCAATGTTGCAAACCATCACAAAGTCAGTAAGTAAGTTTGTCCTGCCTGAGAGCCTGTGTCGAGGCGTTTGTCATGTCGCAAGCCGTCAACCATCATTATGTTTGCCATGCCTGAGAGCCCGTCTCGAAGCGTTTGCAATGTTGAGAACAATCACATTGTCAGTAAGTACGTTTGTCCTGCCTGAGAGCCCGTCTGCAGGCGTTCGCAATGTTGCGAACCATCACACAGTCCTGCCTGAGAGCCTGTCTCGAGGCGTTTCAATGTTGCAACAATCACATAGTAAGTACATTTGTTCTGCCTGAGAGCCTGCAGGCGTTCGCAATGTTGCAAACAATCCATCAGCATTGTGGTTGTCATGTCTGAGAGCCCCTCTCGAGAAGTTTGCAACGTGGAGAACAATAACATCAAACAAATTATTAACAACTGCAGATTGCGATAAAAAATGTATTGTTTCAATTAGGAAAGAAACGGAAAAAATGCTCACGAGACATGAACCTTGTGCATACGGGTGAATGAAGTTGGTTTTAAAAAACGTAGCTAATTTCGAAAAAGCGATCGAGAATTTGGAAACTAAAATTTCATGGATTTTCGAAGTCAGCTTTGGATAGCGATAAAAATCCAATTTTCAATTTTTTACAAAAAAACGTATTCTCGAGATCTGGATATGCTAAATGATGATAAAAAAATAATTTTGAATGTCCGAGAAAATCAATGTTGAAGATCCTGTTATCACAGTATGATAGACATGTTTTTGCTAAAAATTTTAAAAGAATAAGAGAAATAACTATTATTTGTTCAAACTTTTTGAACAGTTGAAGTCAAATTGAAATTAATTCTGAGAATTGATAATCTAGAAGTTTAAAAAAATGTTTATTGCATAGGTTTTAAAAAATATTAGGAACATTTCGAGTCTTTTTCAAAGATGTTCAGGACTTTGAGATGTTTGAAAGGAATCAAGATATATTTGTTTCGAAGTTTTTAATTATATCAAATTCATTTAAAACGTCTTAAATTCCTCAAAATATTTTTGACTGGCTCGAATTTTTCTTAAAATGTTGGAAAATCATTGAAAATGTAAAAAGCTCCCTTATAATCTTTTAAATTTTTCATTCAAAGTTCAAATTTTGTTTTAAATCTCTTCAATTCTACAAACTATAACTTGAATTTATTCGATTTATTTTTTATTCTTCCATCTTAAAAAATCGAAAATTTTTGCTTTAAAATCTATTACACTCTTCTTCGAAATTAGAGGAAATCGTTTGATATGTTTAAACATCTCTTTTAGTTTTCTCTTACAGCTCTTTTTTCAAAATGAAAATGAAAAAGAGTATTGAGTATAATAATAATAATAATAATAAATCTTCATTGGGTTCGTAACAAGAAGGATATGTACACGGCAGTCAGCGTTAACATAAGAACCCAAAGGCGACGTACAGCTTAGAGCTGCTTCCAAACCCAGGCGGAAAAATTCTATATAGTTTATACATAATGTATTATGTATAGGCACAATATAAAAAATTATATATATTTTATACATAATCTGCGATTCACAATTTATATAATAGGAACATAATATTTCTTCATATAATTACCTTCTTGGACACGATTTAAGTATGTCATTGAGTCCGGACGGTATAAAGGTGCATAATATCGGTACTTCTCTGGAAGTGACAATGACCCGGGTGTACCTAATCATGCACCAGGTTGCTAAAAGCATCGTCTACAGGAATTTTTTCAACATTTAAACTTCGATGACAAAAAGAACAAATTATAATGTAGTTGCGCCGACCCT
>CAKNXH010060110.1:68521-104364 GCA_932178445.1 Andricus quercusramuli
CGAAGTTTAAATGTTGAAAAAATTCCTGTAGACGATGCTTTTAGCAACCTGGTGCATGATTAAGTACACCCGGGTCGTTGTCACTTCCGGAGGAGTACCGATATTATGCACCTTTATACCGTCCGGACTCAATGACATACTTAAATCTCGTCCAAGAAATATTATGTTCCTATTATATAAATTGTGAATCGCCGATTATGTATAAAATATATATAATTTATTATATAGTGCCTATACATAATACATTATGTATAAACTATATTGAATTTTTCCGCCTGGGAAACGTAACCCTCAATGGACGAAATATAATTCTTTTTTTGTAATCTTAATATAATTATCCTACGATTTGACAAAAAATTAAAAATGATATTCAAAGATTTCAGTTATGGCAAAAATGAATGCAGAAAATTATTTGAAAATTTTTTTTTCATTTTACAGGATTTTACAAAATCTAAGGAAGAATTGGTGTCAGTTTGGCCTTTCAAACTTCAGGACTATTAGTAAGAAATATTTGATATATTTTAGGAACTGTTTTCGAATTCAAAATTATTGTTAATTTCCTTAAAAATTCTGAAATTCCTACATTTTACATTTTCACAGGAATCTTAATAAAATAATTTTATTTTCTTGAAACTCTTCAAAACTTTGTTTCATTCGCCATCTACAAAAATCCTCTTACACATTAGTCCAGCTGCAAACTGCGAAGTACAATTTCGATTTTTTCCGATAAAGTGCAGGCTGCCCACGAATTCAACCACAGCAGAGGCTTTGCAGATTCGGCAGTCATTCGGTTGCGATGCTTCCTTATCGTCAGTGCTGCCCTGAAAAATAATCTTTCAGCAGGAACTGACGTAGCAGGTGTGCCTAGAAAGTCCGCGGCCATTCGTTACAAATTAGGATAAATCCTTTCATGGTCCCTCCACTAATTGAGAATATCTCCATGCTCTCCTGCAAGTGCTGATGACAAGTAATCATCAACTTCTTGCCTCCACCGTTCGCTTTTGTTTTAGAAGTCGAAGGAGACTTCTCCAAGATGAAAACCGGCCGAAACTTCAGACTATGTCGATTTTGCTTCGTGGGACCTCCATTTGTTAAATTACTATCTATCGTCGGTATAGATTCTTCGGTCGCTGCCGACTTGTAATATAGTTTTTCATAAATTTCTCAAAATTTCTGTGTAGATGTTTGCTCTAACTACATGCCCCATTTCGTGTGCTTGAAAGCTGCGGTTTTGTATCTTGGGTCAAGAATGGCTGCGACGCAGTAAATCCAGTTCTTCTTCTTCAATTTCATCTTTATCAGCATTCAGATCTTCATCAACGGCGTGTAGATCTTCAGCCTTCTTATCTTCCATAATTACTTGTAATAGAGACTGCACGCCTAAATTAAAAATTCGCTGCAGTGTTATCCACTGTGATGCCTTACACCTTTTCACATAGTCCATACTCTTCTAAGCTCTTCATAAATAATTTGGCCACATCTCTCTCAGTGTGTTTCCCGCAGGATGGAACAAAATCCAAAACCACTGAGTGTAGCTTCCGTGCATCACAAATAAAATGGGCAGTTATGCCGTAAAAAGATTTATTATTTATCACCATCCAACCATCCACAGTGAAGGACACCTTCTATTTAGAGAGATTAAAAATTTCTTTTACGGCCATCTTCTTCTGCTCAAACCGGTGGAGGATTTTTTCTCGCATGCCACTTCTTTTATAGGTATTTGCTTCTGGATTCAAATATTCGAAGACGCTTTGAGTCAAAGCATCATTGAAGAAGTTAAATGGTAAATACTTCACGGCAACCCAGTCAATTATTTTCTTGTCAGAAATCTCTTGATTGAATTCATTTTTCGCTCATGGCACCCTGGAAGCCTGCAAAGATTTGGAACCATGTTATATTTATCTTTTACTTATCAGGCTTCAAAATTCGAAAACTTTTGAAAATTCATGAAGGGGATATTATCTCTTAAATGAAGGGTTGCAGCACAGAAGTAGATGACCAACATTTTGGCCGAGAGTGGGCGCTTTCAGTATAAATTTCCAAAAATCAAATATATATTGTGTTAAATGGATTTGTTCAAAAGCTCAATTTTAATACAGTGATTTTTTTTAACCTTTCACTGAACACATTTCTCTTCCTAAAGTTTTTGAATGCAGTAAAATGATAATATACTTTTTTTCGAAGAAAAATCCTGTCTTGCGATTAGAAAAATATTTCTGGAAATTATTCTCCTATTATTTTAATTATTGCGAGCAACATATATTTTTTCTTAATCTTTTCTGCCTGAATTTACTCCTGTATGGCAATTTTTTTGTAATCAAGAATAATTTTAGGGTTGTTCCCCCCCTTCCAGTTTTTCGAAAAATTTTAGATAATCACATTTTTGATCTCTCATTGTGGGAAAATTTTTCCAATTGGTTTTGTTCTAAAGCGTTGCTTTATTTCCAAGAAACATAATATAATGTACTTAAGGGTGGTAACCCCTAGAAAATAATTTTTCGTAAATATGCAAAAACACATAAACTTTATTTAATTATCGCCAGCAACATATATTGTCTGCAAATTTTTTGGCCTGAATTTACTCCTCTATGGCAATTTTTCTGTAATCAAAAATAATTTTTGGGTAGTTCCTCCCGTCCCAATTTTTCGAAAATTTTTAGATAATCACATTTTTTATCTCTCATTGTGGGAAAATTTTTCCAATTGGTTTTGTTCTAAAACGTTGCTTTATTTACAAGAAACATAATATAATGTACTTAGGGTGGTTACCCCTAGAAAATAATTTTTCGTGAATATGCAAAAAACATAAACTTTATTTAATTATCACGATCAATATATATTTTTTACAAAATATGTCACCGTGTGACAGACCACCTTTCGCTGGTAGTACTGATAAAAAATAATAGTTACATTTTTTGTTTTTGAACCATGAAGATATTAAAATATATTTTCGAGAATACCATAAAAATAGAACAAATCCTTTTTACACGATGCGTATTATATTTTTGAGAATTTCCTAGCAAAAACCCTCATTTTCGGAAAATTGTCACTTACCTTCGTTTACCTTACAACTTTTAACATTCAAATTTTTGTTATTACTATATTGGTAAATGAGATGTCTGAAAAATAATTGTAAGGCAATCGTGTATATGCTTAATGCTCACAGTACGTAGGGAATAAGACGAATTTCATTTTACGTCAATAACTATACATTTACTTCAAATCAAAAAAATGTTATATCTATTGGTCGATGTATCACAGAAAAAACAGAAGTAAATTTTTGTTGCGGGTAATTTTCAAGTTAATAAAGTTGTATTTTTTCGCATCGAAACGAAACCAGATTTATTAGAGTTGACATGGTAACCATTTCCCATGTGTTGGGAAAATCTTAATACGTGAAGATAATTTCTGTTAAAGGCAAAGATTACACTGAAATCGATGTAAATATTACTTTCGTTTTTTTGTGATTAATTATAAGAATGAAGGAATTGTGGAAAATTGAAGAATCTTTTTAAAACACAGGAAATTAGGTCATGGGTCAAGGGTGACCTTGAACTCCAGCTGAAGGTTATTAGGCTTGACCCAGGTATGGGGCGGGTCCAATCTGTACTGCTGCGAGTCAGGTTTTTACGAAAAATGTCGAGATAATTCTTGGAGTAACTTTGGGTGCAGTTCCGAATAGCTGAATTCTCCGATTTTCTTGAAAATGCGTATACTTATGTATTTTGACTTGCTGATTACGAATATTATAGCCAAAATTTGCGACAAGGTGATTTTCCTGGTGAAACCACAAAAAAACCATAAAATCATGGTTTTTTTCGTTTATTTCAGCCATTACGCTAAATTTCACGAAATTGTTTAAACAAAAAATATAGACCTCATCGAGATACACATTTTTTGTTTTAAATACTTTTTTCTGCGAGTGATAGTTTTCGAAAAACTTAGTGATACATCGATTTTCATGGAAAACCCATGGAAATCATGGACTTTTGCGTTTATCTAAGCCAAGACGCACAATATCGCCAAATATTCCAAACAAAAGTTGTAGATCTCATCAAGTTATACATTTTTTGTTGAAAACATTTTTATCTACGAGTGATATTTTTTGCGGAAATTAGTGATACATCTAACCGTCAGGGAGCAGACGGCACCCCTGTCATCTGTCACAGAAATAATGTCGGCCAAAACCTTTCCCCTCTCCAACGTCCCGTGGGGGCGGAAAGGCACCCCTGTGACTGGCTACAGAAATAATGTTGGTCAAACCCCTACTCCTTTCCAACGTCTCATGGGGGGGCGTAAAGGCCCCTCTGTGACTGGTTACAGAAATAATGTTGGGGCTTATTGCACTGAAATCTGTTACATTTCAGCAGATGTATCACTAATTTTCTCGAAAACTATAACTCGTCAAAAAAAATATTTCAGACAAAAAATGTGTATCTTGATGAGATTTATAACTTTTGTTTAAAGATTTTGCGAAATTTCGCGCATTGGCTTAGATAAACGGAAACAACATGATTTTTCTGGGTTTTTTTTATGGTGTCACCATGAAAATCGCCTTGCCGCAAATTTTCACTATCATATTCGTAATCAGCGAGTCAAAATACATAAGTACACGGAGTTTGAAGAAAATCGGAGAAGTCAGCTATTGGGAACTTTATCCGTAACTTTTAACGAGGAATCCACTGGTGACCTTGAATTTGACCTTGAGCTTAACTTCCAAGGTTATTTCAAGGCCAACTTTGTTTTTTTAATTGGGAAACCCTACTTTTGACAACGGCAATCGAAAGAGCGGGAAATTTTTCATCCAAACATGTACTCAGGTTATAGGTCAAGGACGACCTTGAACATCACCTTGAAGGTTAAGCTCAAGGTCAAATTTAAGTTCACTACTGGATTCCTCGTTAAATGTTCCTCCAATAATGACCGCGACGGTTTCCGTAAACACCTGAGCCTGATAACTGCGCCTAATAAGCTTCAGCTGGAGTTCAAGGTCACCCTTGACCCATGACCTAAATACATTTTTAAACGTAAAATTTCCCGCCCTTTCGATTTCCGTTGTCAAAAATATGGGTTCCCATTTAAAAAAACAAAGCTGACCTTGAAATGACCTTGAAGGTCAAACTCAAGGTCAAATTCAAGTTCACCACTGGATTCCTCGTTGAAAATTACTTCAAGAATGACCTTGACCTTATTCAAAAATACAGCGCAAACAGAGCGATGCAGCACGGGCCGGACGATGCGGCGCGGACTTTGGGGGCTGGCAGTCAGTAGAAAACAACGGCTTTGACATGGCAGTCACTCGGGAATATTTTTCTTATGCCTTCAATTAAATTATTTTTTTTTTGTTCGTGCATTTTAAAATCAGCCGAATTTTCAATAAGATTTTTCGCGATTTTTGATTGGCAGTCACGACTTAACAACGGATTTCGAGTGGCCGTCACTCGAAATCGGTTTTAGCAATTTTTTACTATATGTTAACAAATTTTCATGCATAACGCGATTGTTCGGTTCTTTATTTATAAAAACACTATAAACAATTTTTTCATTAACAAACGCAACGGATTCGAGCTGGCAGTCACTCGATTTCATATTGTACCCATCCGAGGCTATACTATATAATTTTTTCAGCCATTTAAAAATCAGCCGGAAAAAATTTCACCAGCTCTTGAACTATAATAAAAATACAAAAGAGGAAGAAAATGAAAAAGAGAAGGAAGGGGATTTGGTTAGTTGCCTTCCCATTTTTCTTTACTGTTTTTTATTTTTGTCCAAAAAAACACATTTTTTACTTTGTTTTTTAGGAATTGCAATAGGAGCATTTTGTGGTGGTTGTCCAAATTTTATCGTTGAATTCTTGTTTTATTTTCAGGAATTCTATATATTGAATTTTCAAGTCAAAAAGACGAATTTTCAACAAAACATTTGAATTTCCAACCAAGAAGTATGACTTTTCAACAAATTTGTTGAATTTCCATAAAAATAATTTAATTTTGAACTATATAATAAAAATTTTTGTCGAAAATACTATTTTTACTATTTTTTGTCTCTGAATTCAGAGGCCTGTAGATTAATTACTATTAATTCAGGAATTTTTAGAAGAGGAAATATTCTTGATTATATAATTGATTTCTTAACATTTCTTACGTTTTTCGGGCTGTTTTATATTGCCATGAATGTATTTTGAACAACCTAAGTATCCTAGAATTGGAACGACTGGAATGAACCATGGAAGAGCTGTGGGTAGATGGAGAGGGGGGACGCAAAGTTTGGGAGCCAAGTGCTCCGCATCCACTCGTCTTTCTATTCCCTATTCTGCCGTGCAAACTAAAAAGATACATAAGTGACATTTTTATGAAAAATGAGTTTTTGGTATCACTGGATTCGTAAGAGAAAGCTGCATCTAACTAGCATAATACAAGTTATTAATTATTAATATTTATTGCAAAAATCGATTGTTTAAAACTGAGGAATGTCGAAAAAGTTGAAAAATACAACAAAAAAAGATACACAAAGCACTTTGCGTGTCCCAAAATTTGTACACGGCATCTAATACGTCATCATCATACAAATGAAAAAGAACTTAAAGTGCTTTGTGTCTTTTTTGCCTTGTAAATGTGACCGAGTGCGGAGCGTATTTACAAACGAAAAGAATCACTTGCCTTGCGTATGTTTTTGCTTTGTAAAATAGCTCGAGCACTGATCCGAAATCCAAGGGAAATAAGTCCCGGCAAGAGCGCGTGATAATACAATATATGTATAATATATTATACATATAGATTGGATGTTTACATTGTTCGCGTGAAATTTATTTTTCTTCTACGGTAAAAATATGTATTTGGAATAAATATACGTACAATTTTATGATTGTACAATATAGTGGTCCAAAAAACGCTTTTCGAGCTACAGGGCAAGTACCGCCGCAAAAGTTTCCTTTTCCGGAGAAAAAAAATCCCTCATTTTTGTTTTCGAAATTCGAATATTAACACGTACCACCGGGGACTTCAAAATCCCATTTAATTAACATGGGGAAATTTTGGATTTTAGAAAAATTGAACTCATACTTCAATGTTTGATCGAAACGTGCCAAACTTTTCAGGGATTGAAAAGGAGTACCTTTGAAATAAAAGCATACTAATAACTTTTATTTTTATCCCTCCCTTAACCCCCCCCCCCCCCACAGCACCCCAAATATTACACGAAAATAAAAAAACTACATGTTTACGTATTATTGTTACTTTTTAGCCATTTTCGTCGTCTTTTTCATACATATAATTACTAATGGACAACTTGAATATTTCCCACGAGTTTTTAAACAATTTTTAATGGTTTAAACAAATGTAACTTATTTAAACAATTATTTATTCCCAAAAAATGTAAAAAATAATCGTATTTTCTGATTGAAATGTAATAGTTTGTCATTGTTTGGAGTAGTGATTTTTTTAAGAAACATTATGTGATTATTTAAACAATAACTTATTGTTTATTCTCAACATTTCTAAAAATTGACCCAGAGATGTCCAGTTTTCTCTTAAATTGGCATCCTATGCTACTTTTTGTTAAATAATTATATAATTTTGATACATATCTTTCAATTTTTGATAAATTTCTATTTGTTTAAACAACTTTGATTTGCTTAAGCAGTTTTTTTTCGATAACTTTAAAAAAATAATATAAATATAATTAATTGTCTGACTTTATAGTGTATGAAAAGAATATATTAACCATTTTTCAATTGTTTGAACAAATATAATTTGTTTAAACAATTTTTTCCACAAATATTTTTTGAATCGTATTTTCTGAATTAAAACTAATATTGAATGATTTCGAGGAGTAGTAAATTCTGTTAAAAAGGTCGTGTTATTGTTTAAAAATGTTTATTAGTTCAAGCAATTTTGTATTAAAAAATGTGGATCAATAATATAAAATATTAAACATGGAATTATCTTCGTAAATATATTTCAATATATATTTTTTCTATCTTCCAGCATGTCAGATTGATATTCATAAGACTTTAAAATGCTATAATGAAATATAATCTAAAACCATTTCATATGCAGTCATAATTATGAATAAATATGAAAAAAGCAATGATAAATGCACTTTTATAATTCAAATTTTATTATGACTTTGATGATTTATTTAATAATGCGCCAAAGAAGATGTAAACCATCCATACTCAATTTCAAGGAAATTTGAAGAAAAAAACAATAATTAATTGTATAAACAATAACATGAAGTTTTTACCAGAATTTATTACTTGCCCTCTAGGGTAAAAAAAAATTTTGCAATGACCACCCTATTGTACAATTTCGATTAGTGTCGAAATGCATACGTCTCAGACTCTCTCTCAAAATATTTCAAGTTATAATAAATTTTTAATGAATTTTAATAAATGTCTTACATAATAAAATATCTCAAGATATGTATAAGTTTTAAATTACTACGTTTTCTGAATGTTAAGTAGCCGCAAATGCATAATGTTCACATTAACAATAAGCGAGATTTATATGAGAATTAGTGCGACTAATCCTTTTACAATTATTTACTATTAAAAAATAATTTAAATCTGAGATGCGTGGATAATTAAAACATACATACTTGTACGAAAAATATTTAATAATATACTTCCTTATTCATACTTTCTGATAAAATAATCAACAATGTGATTTTGAATTATGAAAAACTTAAATAAATGGTTTACTGCAATAATTTATACCCTTTTTTGTCCCCTTCTGCAAAATTGAAGTTACGTAAAACGGATGACTTTAACATATTTATTTGGGTTCAATAATTACATTTTATCTACAAAAATGCAGATGCCTTAAAGCAAAATTAATTTTTTATAATAATTTAGGTAATATCATTTCATCTAGTAATCCAGTCAAACTAGACAAAATAGCCATATTTTCGAACAGCATAATATATATCCTGTATTTTTTTGCTTAGATTGTTTCTCGCAAGTAAGATATAACAATGTAAGGAACTTTTTTGTAAAGCATCAAAAAAACTTTAATTTTCCCAGGGACAATTCAGTAGACATAAATAGACATAACAAATAAGTTATTTTTCAGTGAGAGCATTTGATCAAAAGATAATTTTTCATAAAAACTAATCTGATTTTTCTTTTTTTTAAACACAAATTGTTAACACAATTTTAGTTTACGTACATCAGATTCGACCAAATTCATTACGCCATTCGACTTCATTAAAATAATTAGAATTCATTTGATGGATAATATGTTGAAATTCAAGAATTTTAAATCAGACTAAAATCAAATTCAAAATGCCATTTAACGTCCAATAATCAAGTCAATGTATAAAAATCCTGAAAATAAAACAAGAATTCAACGATCAACTTTGACAACCACCACAAAATACTCCTATTGGATAATATGTTTTTCTACTTAATTTGTTATTGTATTTTATTTTAGCAAGTTTATTTTCATTAAAAAAATTATTTTATTACTAAAAATTAATTTTTTTGGCACTATATTAATAACAAAAAACAGTGCAAATACTATTTCATGCGAAGATCAGGATATTTGGAATAAGCTGATCGATATTATATATGACACTGAGACCAGCCCCCACCACCCTACATAGTGTCCCTTACGTATGTTTTTCTGTTGGATTTCGAGGCCGCGCTCCATCTATGCGATAAAGGCACTGTCCGCAAGTGACTTTGTGTTCTTTTTGCCTTGTATTTTCGACTTTTTGCGACTATTAAAAATACGCAAGTCCATTTTCTAATAGAAATTGTTTAAAAAATCAATTTTTTATTGCAAAATATGAAAGAGAACAGTATTTTTACCCTAATAGTATATATAGATTATTTAAAATATTATTCGATATTAGAGTTCTTTGGGCAAACAGTTTTTCTTGATTTTCTCAGTTCGAGTGAGATTGGACTTATGTATCTTTTTAGTTTGTACGGCAGCGCTCGTATCGCCTTGCCTTCCTCGCTTCGCCTCGCCTCGCACGGATGTCCCTACTTTTTCGCATTGCCTCGCTTGCCAAACTCTGTTTTCGGTCTAATACCTACTACTTATCTACTATTTACAATATTTACATGTTACTTATATCTACTTTCTCTCCTATTTACAATCTTTTCGTCTCCATTCCTCTTCCTCCTTCCTTCTCCTCACACTGTAAACACTAGGATTCGATTTAGAACTTAATTCGGTATTAAAACAGTTCACGCAACAAAACAATCCCATTTCAGTTTGATCCGCCAATCTAATAAAATAAGGTCGATTTGTGGATTGAAATAGGCTCGAAATCAGGATCATCTGTCAATAACTAAATCTAATAAAACAAATTCTAATCTGTAAACTGTAGAAACCAACGTAGCCCATAGGACTGATCTTCGCGACGTCTGAGTGTGACGGTTCAACACTGATTTTCACGAATTTTTAATTTCATCTATTTTCTGTTTTTTGTAAGAGTGAAGTTTGGAACAATTGAAACAATGCACCCTCTGAATCAATTTAGTTCGCTATCTCGGATCATTTATCAATCTCAAGTTAGCAAACTAAACAAGACAGAAACTGGTACTAAAATAAGACTATTTGTGAGATCATATTAGAACGCCCAAAAAAGCATCCAAGATAAAAATGCATGCCTAGTTTTTACTGTGCATCTCCCTCCTTCCCCAAACCCCCCTTCCCCCCTGCCACTCCCCCCCCCCCCCCTTTCATGCAACAATACCTCCATGCTTATCTCACTTAATTATACCTCCACGTACTCCTCCAACCTGTGCTCCACTCTTGCATCCCCCTTTCCACACAGTTCACACATCCTCTTCTCCCGTGAGAGCCAGAACCTATTGAAACCCTCCATGCACCCACACATCATTCTCGCTATAAGCTCCTGACTTCCTTTCTCTCCTTTCTCACAAAAATATTGCGCTCTTGTCGTTGGCATAATGCACACATTGTTCCCGTTAAACCTTGACTCTATTATTCTCTCTTCCCCCTCTGTCTTCTCTCTCTCCATGCCATTTTGCTTAACCAAGTTATAAACCTTCCTTCCTTCCTTCCTCGTGCATCCTTCTCTCTTCATACATCTTCAGTCCATTCATTCTAAAATACCTCTCCCTCTCAGCCTCCGTCTTCCCACTCCCTCTCCTGTTCTCCTTCTCCCACCAACAATCCCTAACCAGCCTACTTCCCCCCTCCTCCAAAAATGTATCCTCATATTTACACGTAATTGAATATTGGCTATCATTCATATGATAAAAGTTTATTAATTTTCAAAATACCTCTATTCTAATTATATCATTTTTGTAAATTTTCGTGATGTTATGAAATGATTATCTGAATTCAATTTTCGAAATTAGGTTTCAATTTTTTCTGAAATTAGTTTAAAAGGTTGATAACAATGAGAATTCTTTCAGAAATATAAAATGAACATTATTTAAATGTTTTAAGGGGAATAATTGTTTATTGCTTTTTATGTTGAAAAATGAATAATTAATTATCAGCTGATTAGTGTTTTCACAATATTAAAATATATAAAGATTGAACTTTAATTTTTCTCTATCAAGGAGCATTAATTGATTATTTATTTCAAGGTCATGCAGTTGAATATTGGATATAATTCGTGAAATGAAAACTGATTTATATTTCACATATCTCTGTTGCAACTATATAATCTCAATTCCATTCTCACAATTCTATGTAAATATGTTTTAATTTCTTCTGAAATTGATTTAAAATATTAATTTTCATGAAAATATAAAGTAAAGCTCATTTGAATGATTCAATGGAAATATTTGTTCATTAATTTTTACGTTCTAAACTGATTAATTTTTCCAATATTGAGCCATATAATTATCGAATTTTTAATTTTATTTTGGTTGGTAACAAGAATTGATTACTGACAATAATATTATGTTATTTAATATTGGCTATGACCTGTGCAATAAAAGTTTATTTATGTTTCATACCTCTATTACAATTGAGTAATCTAGCATGACGTCATGGTTATGATAGGATAGGTGGAAATGTCAGGAAGGTTAGCATAGTTGGTACATATTTACAATAAAATAAGATATGCCAAAATTTCAGGTTCGAGTATCGGATCGATTTGATCAGAATCGGGCACTATAACTTAAAATTTCGGATAATTGATTTCATTTCGTGAAATTGAGAGGTCTTTAACCGATACAAGGATAAAACATAATTGCGCAAATGCATGTTACACTTGAAAAATATTACTATTTATACATTTATAACTTACTTTTAAGTTTAGAATGTTTTTTTCAAAAAAGTTGTATGCATTACCATGTAAGGATGTACTAACTATGCTAACCTTCATTACATTTACACCTATCCTATCATGGTTGTGACGTCTAGCTCGAATAGTTAATCATATAATTATTTTCAATGTTTGTCACCAATTTTCGTTTTTAAAAATTCCACTTTTTGCACGTTTCAGAGAAGGAAATGGAAAAAATGGAAGGTTGTCGGAATTAAAGTTGGAAATATCATCTTTAAAATGAGATTAGCAACATGATAAAATATCGACTGGTTTTCAAAATGGTCATGGAAAATGTGGAAGTATAACTAAGACGAAAATCGGACCGTCCACTGGTGAATACATTTTTTGGTCTATTGTTTTTCGCACGTTAACAATAGATTTAAATTCGACATTCGACTGCCGCGCGACGAACTGATTTTCGTCTTGGACATGTCTACACATTTTTTATCATAAGTCGAAAACAAGTAGATATTTTTATTATGCTCTTGGTCTCATTTTTAAGAGGAGATTCCAAGCTTTACTATGTAAAAGTTTGAATTTTCTCAATTCACTTCCCTGAGGCATGGAGGAGTGGGACTTAATATATCGCTGAGATAAGCACGAAAAAGAGAGGCATTTTTCTTAATTCAATTTTAAAAATTATATATGGATATATTTTTAATGTTCTGTCGTACGCTGTTGTTTTTCTGAATTATTGGAACGTTATAATATGATGATCATTTAATGATTTAGCGATGTTTCTTGATTCACAGATTTACAAAACTACCGGTGAAATCAGGATTTGAATTCAATTTTTAAAATGACATGTGCATATGTTTTTATTATTCAGTAATGTATTCTGACACGCTCTTCTTTCTCTATAAAAAGTTATTGAAACATTCTAGTGCAAATAAATGTTCAGTGATTTTGATATTGAAAACTGAGAATCGGATCAGAATAGGATTTTTTTAAATTATATGTATTAATTTGTTAATGATTTAGCGATGTATATTGATGCTTACATTTAACAAAATGGCCGTCAAAGTACCAGTAAATGTCATTGTACGAAAATTATTTTATTTTTTTTTCAAATACTGAATTACATTCACTGAATACATTCTTTAAGAATATAATTCCAGCAAAGATTTTGATTAGTCAAGAAATTTGAACGGATAAATAGTGATTCGAAAATTGAGTGAAGGAGAAAAATGAATGAAAAAAGTGAGCGCGCGCTTGCGCGCGTACGTTATGGTCTAGTATCAATATATAATTTTCTATGCTAGCCGCACTAAATGAGCGTGTTCTACTGCTTGCGGATTGACCATAATCTCTCTCTTTTCGATCGGCGTAAGCGGATGCATGTACGAGTATAGTATTGGACCTCGTAGTAGAACAGAAGTGCCACGGTATAATGTATAGTAGAATACATTTTTTGTAATGTGGTGGCCCTATTATAAACTTTTATGAAACACACAAATTAATTATTAAATGTATTCATTGAACTAATTCCTTTTATTAAAAAATACTTCTATTTATAAAATTTCTACCATTCTTATTTGAATTTATTTTTCAATTTCACAATTTGAATTGCCTTAAACATAAATAAATAAAATATTAATATTTATGTACTTTGCGAAATTTTGTCATACTTCTTGTTTTTGGCGGGATTATAATATTATTAAAAAATAACAATATTTAAGTTTTATAATTTTTTGTGTGGAAATCATCGTTGCTCAGACGGTATCGTGATTGTCTAATGTTACAACCTTGCCCTGGTCGACACGCTGGCGCCGGTTCGATTCCCAAAACAGCAAGGAAGACTTCCAGTGTTTTTAGAAAGCTTTGCTTCTGTAATTGATCCAATAATACACTCGTTAGTGACCCTCGCAGTTGATGCGATTATGAATATTCAATTAATAAAAACTAATTTTTTCTGATTATAAGTCATAATTTTGAAATGATTCAAGAGTAATGTGATGCACGGAAAACAAAATTTCATTAAATTTCCTAGAACTAGTCCTATAGTAGAGGATACGACGGTTAGTTTGGTGAAAGTTAAAATCTTCTTGGTTTTACATTGCATCGAACTATTCTACGAAATGTAATACATAGTTCTACAAAATGTAAAGGATGAGGTGACGTATTCTCTATTAGGAGGCAGGATGCGAAAAACGTAGAATAGTTTATTACGGATGTAATGCCGAGGAGGGAAATTGGGAGATTGGAAAGCCGAGAGTGAGGGTTGAGACACAATAAAGAGCATGGTATTTAAACAGTGAGGCATTTATTACCACTTACAATTAGGGGAACGCCAGTCCGTGATGGGGAGCTGGCAATCAAAAGCGGAGACCGCGTAGACGGCGGCACGATGAAGGTTCCTCAAGGAGGCGATCCACTTCCTGGGCTGCCCCTGGCGGACCGAACGAACGGAGCGGATACGCTACAGCGTATCCTTATAGTATCCACATCGTATCCTCTCCGTATCATGCAAGAAAAACTGATTAAGAAAGGAAGGTGAACATTTCACTTATTGAAATTCGGATTCTACGTGAAATTTTGCGTTAAAAGGTCACGGAGTAATTGCAATAGTTTTTCTTGCAACATTAAAAACTTTCAAAAAATATAATACTTATCGATAACGTGGACTGAAGGCGACTTCAAACGCATCGTCGACGGATAAAGCCTATGAACTGCTACTGAATGACGATGCGTTTGAAGTCGCCTTCAGCGCACGTCATCGATAAGTATTATATTTATTAAAAGTTTTTAATGTTGCAAGAAAAACTATTGCGATTACTCTGTGACCTTTTAACTCAAAATTTCACGTAGAATCCGAATTTTAACAAGTGAAATGTTAATCTTTCTTTTTTAATGAGTTTTTCTTGCATGATACGGAGAGGATACGATGTGGATACTATAAGGATACGCTGTAGCGTATCCGCTCCGTTCGTTCGGTCCGCCAGGGGCGACCCGGGCGAGGAGGCGTGGTGGGAGCGCGAGACGCAGACACTAGTAAAAGTGGTTATTTGGAAGGCGAGCGAGCCAAGACTGATCCGCTACCGAGCGGTGGCTCGGGACTTCGGATTCCGTTCCGACTCGTGTGCGGTCCGGCAACCCTTTCGTGCAGGGTCGTACTGAGTCCCGCATTATGGTAACAGTTATTTTACAAGTTCTAGAAAATCTAAAATTCCAGCTAATATACAGTCTACATCGGAGAAGTCTCGAAACTATACAGAACAGTTCTATAAAATCATGGCCGATTTTTAGCCTGAAAACAAATCTTTTTTATTATCATTATTATTATCATTATGCTTTAATATTTGTCCATCAGTCTCTGGAAAGTGGCTGGAGCATTGGTTAAACCGAATGGCATCCTTTTAAATTTGTACATACCCTTTCCAGGGACTGTGAATGCTGTAATTGGTTTTGAATTTTCTTCTAATGGAATTTGTAAATAAGCTAATTTCAAATCAATTTTGGAGATAAATTTTGCTGATCTTAAAGTGCCTAATATTTCTGTCATGAGTGGAATTGAGTAAAGGTCTTTTTTAGTAACATTATTAACCTTTCTGAAATCTAAACAGAATCTATAGTCTTTACCCGGTTTTTTGATCATCACTATAGGGTTTGACCAGTCAGAGCAAGACGGTTCGATTATGTCTTGTTCTAATAATTTATCGACTGTCTGATAAATTATTTCCTTAATTTTTGGGCTCACGTAATAATATCGCTGTTTAATGGGATCGTGACCCTGGACGTCAACTTTATGTTTCGTTAGATGAGTCGCCCTATGTTCCTTTCCCTGGTGTATTTTAATTTTATTTTCGAGAAGCTTTTTTAATTGAGATTGTTGGCTTTCGTTAAGCTCAATAATACCTTCGCAAATTTCTGGCGAACAATAATTTTGTTCGTCGATTTTTCCTAACCTATCTGAAATATTATGCAATTTTATTGAATTATTTTTGAAATTAATCCATTGGTTTTTATTTTCTGTTTCCCTGCTCTCATTTACTTTTTGAGATTCCCTTTTTATTTTATTTTGATCAGTAACTTTTTCATTTTTCCAAAGGTTACTGTCGCTATCCTTATATTTTCCTTCGTATTTTTTATTGTAAAATATTTTTCCTAATTTATTTTCCTTATTTTTCTTCCTAATTCTAGGTTTGCCTAATGTATCTGAGTCTTGAGTGCTTGGGTCGTCGCTAGTGTCGGGGGTGGGGATGTTCTCTAGGGGTTGGAATTTGTTGCTCATTGGAATGCTCATTAGGCTTGGCATATCCTTAGTGGGGTTTCTAACCGGAATTTGGGCGTTTTTGGTTTTTTGGGATTGGTTAGGATTGATAGGTACTAGTATACAGTCTACATCGGAGAAGTCTCAAAACTATACAGAACAGTTCTATAAAATCATGGCCGATTTTTAGCCTGAAAAAAAATCTTTTTTATTATCATTATTATTATCATTATGCTTTAATATTTGTTCACATGTTTAAGTACATAATTATTTACTATTACACAAACAATCACTACACAAATAATCGCACGCTATTAAATTTATTATTCGCTGTGGATTCGAACCCCCTTCCTACGCATTCGGAGCTCCTAAGAAAACCTCGCAGCTAACATAACTTGTAGTATAAAAAAAAATGTAAAATGTAAGCTACAGCTGTGCAGGGCTGTTTGACAAATTTTTGTGATTGGAAAAATCTAGGTTAATAATTTCGGAAATTTGAAATTTCTGCAGTTTTATATTTATAATGTCAGTAATTTCAAGAAGATCATGTTTCGAAAATTTAGTTCAAAATTTAGGTGATTAAAAATTTCGGGATCTTTGACATTTTTTAAATTTTGGAAATTTTAAATTTCGAAAAATTTTTTAATAGCGAATTCTTTTTTGGTTATAAATTCTAGTAGGTACAAGATTAATAAGATGTTATATAGCTATATAGAATAAGTTTATATAAGTTATATGAAATTAAAGGCTTGCATTGAAAATAATTTTAAAAGTTGAAATCCTAATTCTATATTTTTTGAATCGATTAAATAAGATATCACATGGGAAAAACTACCCGGGTGAACCGGAACGTGCACCAGGTCGTTCAAGACGTCATCTACAAGAACTTTTTAGAATCTAAATTGTATCAATAGCCAAACTAACTACCATTAAGAAAATATGAGAGAAAACAAAGTTTTCATATTTTTATTTCGGTCTTACGATCCATTCAGAAAAAATTAAAAAAAGAAACCAAGTCAAAATTTCTTTTTATTGACGCTTTGGCCTCATCTGTGGGCCTTCATCAAAAAGAAACATCTTAGAGAATAATCGAAGTCAATAATAATATATGTCGAAGCTAATGACAACATTTTGAATTTTTGTAAAGTCAGATCATTCTGAAGTTTTAAAAATCATTATGAAGTTTGTGAAAAAACATCAATTTGTTAGCTGTTTCACAGCATTTTAATTACAAAATATGAACCTTTTTTAACATATTGGTTTCTCAATAATTTTTTTACAAACTTCATAATTATTTTTAAAACTTCAGAATGATATCTGACTTCACAAAATTTTAAGATGTTGTCATTCACTTCGACGTATATTCATGATTGACTCTGATTATTCTTTAAGATGTTTGTTTCTGATGAAGGCCCACAGATGGGGCCGAAACGTCAATAAAAAGGAATTTTGACTCGATTTAGTTTTTCATTTTTTTATAAATGGATCTTAAGACCGAAACAAAAATATGAAAACTTTGTTTTCTCTCATATTTTCTTAATATAAAAAAACGATTGAAGAAAGCTTGACTTGATGATTCCTTTAGAAATCTTGAGGTTTATCTACCAAAATAACTACCAATGGTGAGTCGACGATCAGGATGCACCGGAATGTGTACCAGGTCGCTTAGCACGTATTCCACGAAATCTTTTCAAAAATTTAAATTGTGTCAATAGCCAAAATAACTGCCAATGGTGAGTCCGCGACGGTAGTTAATTTGGTGGTTGAAACAATTCAAATTTCTAAAAAGTTCTCGTAGAATGCGTGCTAAACTACCTGGTGCGCGAATCGGTGCACCCGGATCGTCGACTCACCACTGTTAATCATTTTGGATGTTGACACAATTTGAATTTTAAAACGGTTCTCGTAGAATAAGTGCCAAACGACCTGGTGCACGTTCCGGTGCACCCGAGTAGTGGATTTACCATTTGGAGATGTATCGGTTGTTGACAAACTTAATATTTTAATTTTCAACGCTACATTTTAAAGAACTGAAGTCTATAGATCTTATTTTGAAGTAGTTCACAAACACTCAATACTTCGAATCGAATTTCTATGAGATTTTTCAACATTTTTTGAAGAATTTTTCTATACATTTGACTGAATTGAGGTATTTAAACCTTATAATTATGTGATTACAAACTTTCAATACCTCAATTGTGATTTCTACGAAAGTTTTCAGCATTCTTTCATGAATTTCTCTATATATTTTATTAAACTTTTTCAAATCGGAGTTCAATACAAAGTTTACAGAAATCTTGTAGAGATATTCTAGGTTCGTTCTAAATTAAATCCTGAAAGTTATACAGGATATAGAAAATTTTTTCAAGTTTCGCTCTCATCCCCGACTCTTCGCGGAGAAAAATAGGAGTCAATAATTAGGTCTACATTGCTGATAGTCCAGTAACTCATTACTAAACTGGCGTTGTAAAAAAAATTCGAGATTGAAAGTTCTATAATGTATGACACGGCCATAGTATAAATGGATGCCGTGCAGAAAGTATAAGGTGTTGAATGCCTCCAAAAATGAAGACCGGTACCACGTGGGTCGTGTGCTTAAAATACCAAACTATGAATGCAGAGTGGGGAGTAGAGGGAGTTGAACGCTGCTAGAATGATTGCTGAGCCAGTTTAGTAATTGGTCCTGTACCACACATGTTTCGTGTGCACGACGCTACTTCATGGTTTATTATATAAAAGTAAGATTCATAATCAAGCCGTGCATTACTGTTATTAGAGAGACCAGTAACTACTCTCGGCTCATGATAATTAATAAAAGCCCTTTTATTTTTTAATGTGATATATTTGATGTAGTAATGAAAGTTAAAGCTAAATGTAATTTGTGCACTGCAATTCATTAATGGATTCGTATATCCCGCCAGTAATCTTTATATTAAGAGGCTGATAGCAAAAGCGGGTTTAAAAAGTCATCGGAGTAAAAATAAGTTAATAAGTTGCGGGCAAAAACTAGTTAAAAAGAAACGAGAAAAACGAGAGTTGAATCGTACACATAAAGATATGATAGATTATTATAATGCAATCTATTATATCTTTATATTATAATATACGATACAATCTTCGTTTTCCGTCTCTTTTTAACTCGCCTTCGCCCGCAACTTCCTTAACTCATTCTTGCTTCGACGATTTTTTTAACCCGCTTTTGCTATCAGCCCTTCAATATAAAAATATCGCAGTGAAAGAAGCTACGAAATTTAATCATCCAAAAAAGAGAATTCTAGTTCAATGAGCCGACTACATTTTCATTTAATTTAAACCCATTCTTCTTTTAAACTATGAATATTCGTTAAAGTAAGACTAAGTTTTTTGGAAAATTGTTTTAAAAATTCAAATTCTTTCAAACAAGACATAAATGTATTCCGTTTCTTCAAACTAGAATCATCCTATCCAGACGTGGAAACAGCTTTATCTCGTTTCGTGTTTATTCTGACACATTTAATATAAATATTCACAGACTATACTAAGGAATTAAAGTGATTAGTGCCCTGGCGGACCGGCCGAACGCAAACATTACGCTACAGCGTAACGGTAAAGTAATGGTAAAGTAATGCTAAAGTAATATGGCATTATAATTTATAAAGGAAACAAAGTTAATATGTAAATTGTTGCAATTATAATAAAACGTTAAAATTTACATTAAATGGTCATGCCGTAATTGCAACAAGTTGCTTTCTCAGCGTTAAAAATAAAAAAACAAAGTGGCTGTCATTCAAGTCGGGTCCCTGCAGACTGGCAACCCACTTAAAGCCACGTTAGCGGGTTGCCAATATGCAGGGGCCCGACTGCAATTACGGTCACTATGTTTTTTTATTTTTTAATGCTGCAAAAGCAACTTGCTGCAATCGCGGCATGACCTTTGAACGTGAATTTCAACGTTCTATTATAATGAAAATTTGGCAGCATCAACTGGACAAATTTTTTCAAGAAAGTCATGTTGAACATCTACGCCCACGTTTTCCGTACAATGGAAATCTAGTTCATGGAAGACACATTCTTCTTTAATTCCGGTTTGACTTGGATTATTTTTAGCAATATCAGCCGCGTAATTAATTCGATTTCGCAATTCGCATTGACTTTCGATGAAAAGTTATGTTAATTTCACTTTTCTTAATGCGACAGATATGGCTCGGGTAGTTGCATTGAAAGCATTCGTTGTAGCCAAAGGCTTGATGTAATCCAAGATTGTCTGCTATCAAAATGACAAAATCAAAGTACATGCGCTTCGGGCCAGTGCTGTGATTGATAGTGATTCCAGTTTCACGTAGATATTTTAATTCTCCGATTATCTTTTCGAAAACAATTTTATTTGTTAAGACTTTTCTGTCTAATGAATTGAAAAGAGCAGACAGAAAAATATTTTTTAATTGAGACTGTAACTGAATCGGAAGACACGGAGAATTTAAATATATACATCCACATTCCACATTTACCAATCCCGGCGTGACTACCTACTAAATTGTTATTATCGTCATCGTCAAAATATCCGAATAAAGGAAGTCTGACTTTATTTCCACCTGAAACAGACTGCTTTTTCCAAAGCTCAGCTTGCATAAAATTGGAGATAATTTCAGAATCCGCTTTCAATTTGTTAATATATTTGATTATTTCATCGTACATGCCAGGTAATTCGAAGAACTGAGTTAAAACTTGATGAAGTGGAATAAACTGAGCATAGACAGGAACATTCTCAACAATCTGAACATCACTTTCTTCACGAAATTCATCTCGTTCTCCGAGCTTATGAAATTCGGGTTCAATTAGATTTCCAGTGAGTCTAAAATGCTCCAGTCGCAGATATTCAGTATCTAGGGCTTGAAATGGAGATTTTAATGTGTCAAACATGCTGTTAAATTCTGTTTGTAAATATTCTGGTTGCACATTCTTCGTTAACATATCACGGAGAATATCAAAAGCCTCACCATTCATGAATTGTGACAAGTCCTCAACAAGATCTTGAACTCTTTTCCTAGATACATCAGGAAAACTGTACCACTTGCTTGCAAATGCAGATGCTTGTTGTTTGAGAGCATTGGAAAATCGCATTGCCACCGGAATACTACTTTCAGGAGATTCTTTATTTTCTATGCTAGTTCCTGAACCTGTGCTAGTTTTTAAATCTAGAATAGCATCTAAATCATTCAAAAACTCTTCCTCGGATTCCAATTCTGAAGGAATGTCATCATTATGACAAGATCGATAGAAAGCGTTCATCTCCGTCGAGTCATCTACCTCAGAAGCTTTGTCGTTTTCATGAACTCCTATTATCTCAGCCGACCCTAGTAATGCAGTGGAAGAAGCAACGTGACTACCATTTATAATATCAACCACTAATTGATCTGGTGTTTGCCTTTTAACGTGAACCTTATATCTATGATTTCTAAATGAACTGAACAACAGGAAACTCCTTCGACAGTTATCGTCACAACATCTGTACACTTGTTGAAATACATTTAGAGTTGTATAGTGCTGCAATAACGTCTTATTATCGGCTAGTAGTACGTTACAAACAGAGCACATAACCATTGCAATTTACGAAACAAAACAAAGCTTAAAATACAGCAGTGAGTTTAAAAAGTTTAAAGTACTGCAAATTAGTTAAAAACGATTGCATGTGATCTGTCAAAACATCCTCAAATTATTTAAACATTTTTCCAATTATTAAATGCTTACGTCTTTGCAAACACTGATTCAACCTCACCAATAAGAGTATTAAAGCTAACTCCTAGTATATCTGACAAATTTTTCATATCAAATCCAACATTTTGTATGAATAACCACACGTGAGCCGCATCAGGCGGGTGTTCGATGTCAAGGGCGAAACAAATCTTGTACGCTAAGTCAATCGCATGCATAGGATTCGCAACCTTATATTTAATATTCGTATCGACGCAGACGTATGATGCTTCTATTTTCTGTAAAGTTCCCAAAAATACTGGCAAAACTTGAATAGACAAGCCGCGTTTGTGTAAATCTTCTTTTCTCCTCTTTACAGCATTATCCAAGTCTCCTGTCGTCTGTAAGGAATATTCGTATAAGGTTTTCACTATGTCAACTTTAAGGATTTTATATTTTGCTACTATTGACATATCTTTCACGTCTATAAGAAGAACATTAAAACGCTTCTAATTCAAAATGGTTACATTATTTAACAATTATAATTTTGACTCTTGAACAGGGAACTTCGTAATTTTAACGTTGGGACAAACAACTTTAGCGAAAACTTAGAATTTATCTTTGGAACGAGAAATTTTCTAAAGGAATTATAATTCTGAGCTATATCTGGCAATTCCGGTAAAGAATACTAATTTTCACATTAAGTTAACTTTAGACCAGGAAATTTCATTTAGAATTATAACCTTGTCTTTGGAACAGAGAACTTTGCAAAGAATTACAATTTTTTCTTGAAACAGGGAATTTTTGACATGAAACGAGGAATTTAAATAAATAATTTTAATTCTGCTTTGCAATTTCTGATTTAATTCTGATTTTTGAAAAAGGGAGCAACAAAATTTTCGAATTCAATCGAAAATGTTGTAAGTGTAATTCTGACTTGGAACAGAGAACAGGGAATTTTATAAAGAATTATAATTTTGTTTTGGAACAGGAAATTTTTTACATGAAACGGGAAATTGGAGAAAATAATTTGAGTTCTGCTTTATAATAATGTATACCAACAAATTTTTCTTCAATTCAGAATTCGTAAGATTTGGAAAATTCCTTTTTCTAAATTAGAGTGGGTTGAATTTGAAAATTCTCCTTTTTTAACAAATAAGAATTTGCCAGAATTTAAAACTTTCTTCTTTCATATTTTAGAAAAAGGGTGTTACTATATTTCTAATTCATAATAAAAAATGTTGCGAATGAACATAATTCTGATTTGTATCAGGAATTTTGGGAATTTTGATCTTCGAACAGGGAATTTTCATAATAAATAACAATTCTCATTTTAGAACAGGGCTTTTCCGTAAAGAATATTATTTTACAATTTAAGAGAGAAAATGTTCGTAAAAAATTATTGTTTGACTTCCCTGGCGAAAGTTTCGAGTAAGAATTCATTCTGAATCATTCCGAAACAATTCGAATCATTCCGAAATCTGCATCCCAACCAATCCGAATATATCTGAACCAATCCGAAAAAAGTTCTCAATTGCGTTCAATCCCAACCGCTTAAAAATTAATCCGGTTCAATCCGAACTTACAATCTGAATCAGTACGAACCAAATTTTTAATCCGAATGAATCCAAACTCGCATTGATCCAAACTGATTTTCAATCTGGATGAATCCAATTCAATCCGAACTCAGATTCATTCGGATTGAAAATTCATTATACATCAATCCGAGTTCGGATTGATTCGGATTCATTTGGATTGAAAATTTGGTTCGCATTTGGAAGTTCGGATTGAACCGGATTAAGTCGAATTAATTTTTAAGCGATTTGGATCCAACGAAATGTAGAACTTTTTTCGGATTGATTCGGTTGGTTCGGATACAGATTTCGGAATAATTCGGAATGAATTTCTATCCGAAACTTTCCCAGGGTTGCTGCAGATAATTTTTAAAATGGAACGAGAATTTAAAAAAAATTCCTGTTCAAATCCAGAATTGTAATTCTTTCACAAAACTCCCTGTTCCAAATCAGAAATCTTTTAAAATGTTTAAATCCACATCCTGGAAATGCAGTTCGAGACTGTAAATTTCACTACTTCAGATTGGAAAATTCTAAATTTTTTCATTTAAAATTTAAATATTTTAGAATTACTGCACACTCTAAATATGACATCCTAAGAGTTATATACATTTTTATTTAAAGCGTTCTAAGAGAAATAATTTCAAATCAAAATATTCAATATTGGACAGATTAATATTTTAAGTTGCAGTACTTCAGTAGTTTTAAATTTCTCATTTTTAAATAGTTTTAAGTGCTTAATATTGACATATTAGATATGAGGTATCATTTAATAGTATATTATGCGCCGAGGTGCATAATGAGGGTCTTCACGCGACAAGCGGCAATGCTCGCAGGACGATCGAAGCCGAGGCAAAGCCGAGGCGAGATAAGTCCTGCGAGCATTGTAAGCGAGTCGCGTGAAGTCCCGAATTGTGCTCATTGGCGCATATATTATTTTATATGTCGACGGTGCATTTACAAGTTTTGTTGCGAAAGCGTACAGTATCGTAATGTTGTAAATTGCGATACAGCGTAGTGTAATGTGAAGAGTGATCTTCCGCTGTATCGTAATGTACAACATTACGATACTCTACGCTGTCGCATAAATACGCGTTAATGCACCGGAGTCACATAGAGTAATTAAGTAGCTTTTTCAATTAAGGACTACAAAAATTCGCGGCTAAATAATAAATTTACTTTCATTAATGGGTCACAAAAACTCCTTGGCTAATCATGAAAAAATAGTTACTTACAGGAACGATGATAAAAAACGCTTCTTGCGCTTCAGCTTCTGATGGCCTTGCTGACTTCTGCTTGTCCTTAGAAAGTTTCCTTCTTTTGGATTGGGGTATATCATCTAATGTCTAAGCTGTCTCTACAGGTTTTGTTCAACGACCTGGATGTTTTGGTTTCATAAGGGTTGGCAAAAGATACAAAACAATCCCATCCTGTGCATCTAGAACAATAATGTCAAAATTTCAAATACTACTATTTTAATAATGATGATAAGTAATATTGCTAAATTAATACACACTTACCGGGTGGCAAATAATACAATTCTTGAACAAGGGCACAAAAAATCCCTTTTGAATACGGCGGCTTTCGTGGTCACTTTAACAATTCTACAAGTCTAGTTTTTATAAGAGGCCATCTTTCCAGAAAAACATTCTTTTCCTGGGAGTATAATTGAGAAAAGTCTTGTTTTAGCTAAAACGAAAAATGGTTAATGTTATATTTTACATTTGAATTTTTAACACATTTTGATACAAAACAAATTTGAATATACTTTCAAAGAAGAAATAATAAAAATACGTACTAATTCACATCCAAATTGCATGCGTAAACATCTAAATTTTTCGTATAATTCAAAAACTTCTGTTTGTTCCTTTTTCCAGTTTATTTCTACGAATTTGAAAAGCATCTTTCATGAAAATAAATCAGTTCACAGAATTTTTTAAAAATAACTAACCAGTAGCTTGACGCAAACTTGCAGATGTACTGTTATTTATTCTAGATTTTCTTGTTGTTTGAATTACCCCTCCTTGGAGCAGAACATGTTTTCGATATTGGTAGTGGTCGTACAATTTTCCAGCTTGGTGAATTTTGCTTTTGGTCCCGTCATCATGCATCAAAGTTTTAAATGGAATGTAGTAAGTTCCTCGTGTTCCGGTGGGAAATATTGCCACTATATCTGATGTTAAGTCGTGGAGTCTCTTATCACTAATTCTGTTAGGAAATAAATTATGATCAAAGTAATATTATGTAGAAAGTTTCACTATTGAAAATGGAAATTAGAATATCGAAAAAATAGTGTATGCTTGTAATTAGAGTATTTATGAATGAAGGAATGAATAAATAGATTACGTAAAGGTTGGTCGTTCTTTTGATTGCAAATGCTGTTGTTGCAAAAAAATAAGGTCTTCTTCTCTCTTCACGATTTTATGAACCAACGATTCTCTTAGGCGTGGAGTTAAGAGTTTGAGTTTCTCATAAGATGTTATAATGACAAGTCCATCAAAATCTTGCAAAAGATACTCCTTCAATCCCTGCAAATGAAAGAGAAATTAATATCGTTAACATTAACATCAAATTTATTTTCTCTGAAAAGATATTTCGGATTTGAAATAATAAGATTCATTTTCTTGCAAACTCAAGTTGCACTCGCAAGTTGCACTGCGCTCGTAAGTTTGAGCGCGCCTAGGGCGCGCGACTGTTGAATCTCGCGCTTCGCGCTCGATCACGTATTTATCTCGCGCTTCGCGCTCGATTATGTATACACCTCGCGCTACGCGCTCGGACGTATTTACATCGCGCTTTACGCTCGGTTTCTCTAGATTTTTGAACTTCGTGTTCGACTTTGATGGAAAAAAAAGCTTTTTTGCAAATATTATAAAATTATCAAAACCTCTACATGTGAAGTGATTGTTAAATTTGTTTTTATTTTAGAATGAAATGGAAATTTATTTACTCAAGGTTCTATCGACCTTAAGGAACACATTCTCATCCAGACACTCGCGCTTCGCGCTCGATATGTGATTTGGAAATAATTTGAACCTTGCGTTCCACGCTCGGTTCTGAGCACCGTATGATAGAAATGAAAAAGTCACGAATGAAACAAAAACTACGCATCCTATCAGAACATGATTTATAACAAAGTTGTACCTCTTCTTTGGATGAACAAATTTTGTCTCTGTCATTTTTCTCGTAGCTTGCGTTATTCGTCTAAAAATTTAATTTTACTATTTCCAATGCTGTCTTTTACGAATAAAACAAAAACTACGCATCATATCAAAAAGTGAATAATATCAAATTTGGAGATCTTCTTCGGGTGCATAATTTTGTTCCATTTATCTTTGGTCGTATCTTGCATAGTTTGACAGCAAAATGAAATTATTGATTTTGCATTATTTTTTTGTGTGATCAAAATTTGGATTTTTGATTTCTCGAAAAATTCAAAAAGTTGTTACGAAAATATTGTAGGATGTTCAAAAAGAAAAATTTTTCTCCTCTTGACTTTTTTTCATATCGTGCGTTTTTCGGCATAAAATGTTCATTTACGTTTTGTTTTTGTAATTTTTAAAATGCTATAACTCCGGTAATTTTTTTTTATCCGAAAAAGTCGTTAAGATAAATTGTTTGAGTTTTGGAGTACTATAAATAACCGTACATAGAATTTTTGAATTTTGAAAAAAATGGTCTGAAAAATTTTCAAAATGCGCTCACTTTTTGAATTTTGATCAAAATTAGCTGGTTAACGAACTTGTTCTTTCTTTTCAGACCGTAAAGAAGTGTGCCAAAGCACAACCCAATCTGATTATTTTTTCGAAAGTTATCGTGCCTACAGACAGACAGACAGACTGCAGACAGACACCTTGGTAAAAACCTTTTTTTCTAGCTCAGGGGGTCTTAAAACGTGGAGATTTGATGAATACCGACCAAGTCAAATTTTACATAAAACCTTACCTTCTCATTAGGATGAGAATGTAAAAAGCAAAAAAAAATCACCCTGAAATATATGGTAATTAGTCTAATTTTAATTGAAGTACGATTATAATTTCATAAGTAAAACTACAAGATTAAGGTTTCAGGCCAGTGCTTGAATTAAAAAAAATCCAGCAATTATAATTAAAGACTTAAATATTTGTAGTCTAAGAGAAATAACACCATTTTTAATTCTCAAATATAGTCCATTTCAGAAATGCAATCATTCTCGAGCAGAAAACTTCTTCAATAAAGGATAATACGTTCAAGCTTTGAAGTCGCATATTACTCAATTTTGTATTCAAAGTTCTCAAAATATATAACATTTAGAAAAATAGATCGTATAAAATCGAGAAGCTGAGAACGTGATATTATGCTTGAGAATAAACGATTCAAAATTGAATACTTGTATAAAATATTGCACACATTTCGAATAAAAAATAAGATAGAACAGTATGTAGTATAGAACTAGATAATCAAAATTTTTCCAAAAATGGATTTATTACTTAGAAAATTATTCAAAAATAAAATACATGTCATGCTACTACATCAAATTCTATTACATTATCAAATTCTGAATTTATTTACGCGAAACAGGATCATTTTTTCTCATCAAGATTTGTTGGCCCAAATTCAGTAACACTTCAGCTTGAGTGGAAATATTTGTTTTACTTTTTAACGATGATTTTGAATTTACAGAATTTTTTTTCGCTCTATTGGAAAATTCGGATTTTGTTGGTTGTCTAGTTCTGTACTGCCACCCTTCAACTATCTTCTAAACTTTTGACACTAAAAGCCTTAACATTGAAATCTAAAGTTTAAAATTAAAGTTTCCACACTAGCATAATTTCTATTTAAAATATTTAAGACTGGTCAAATTTCCAATGAAAATCATAAATAGTTGAATCCTTAAAAAAAGCGTTATTTTTAATCTGTCAAATTTTGATGATGTACATTTAAAAATAATATTTTTCTTTTAATTTTTGACTAGAAATTATAATTCACTATATAGCTTCGAATTTAGTATTTGTAAATCTCTCCACACTTAAAAGTCTTCTTTTTTATATTTTGGATACCTGAATATTGAATTCAGGTTTTATTTCTGAATTTTTTGTATAAACCAAATTTTAATTCTTAAAGCTTTTCAATTTAAAAATTTCAGTAAACTTAAAAAAATTGTTGTGCAAAAGAGAAATGATCGAGAATACTTTTTCCAACATTTTCCAACATTTTTCTGCTGTTAACCCGGGAAAGGTAATGTGAGTCACTTTGACTCATATTTTAAGTCTGATTGCACCCTGTGCCCCCCAATGTCGCGTAGGTCACTTCTACGCCCTGCGTATTCTCTCAGCAGTTAGTTGAAGGGCGGAAGAACTATAGGGGGTAAGTGCCACTTTTTTCGATAATGATATTTTTGCATTTTCGAATAGTCTTGGTAAAGGCCGTCACTGCTGCGTTAAGGAAATGTCAAAATACAAATTTCTTTTTATTTCATAGCTGTCTAAAAACGGTCGGGGAGGTAACTCCACGGTAGCGGAAATTCTATTGGAGGTAACTCCTCATGGGGCCCTATGGAAATTTCGCGTTTTATAACGGAATGGGGAGGTACACTGGAAATCTATGGGACTGAGGTTCCATATATTGGTGTTACATGATCCTAAAGCGTCGTTAGGTTATCGTGGCGGAGAATTTTCGTCTTTTTCATCGTTCGTTAACGCGGTATTAGTCGAAAACAGCACATATTTTGTACATTTTGGTATTTCAAAAATTTTTTTCTTTTTTGTTTGACATCTCAGAAACGCGTACGGTCGTTCATGACGAAACAAACGCACTGAACGAGAAAAAGAAAAAGAAAAACGATGGAGTTAACCCTTTTAGTTCTTCCGCTGCCCTGGAGTTACCCCCTTCTTAGACTTTGAACATTCGTGGCGCCTTCATTTTTTCATGTAACGGGATGAAATTCACGAAGGACATAGATCTACACTAGATTTACGTACAAAAAAATCACGCACCCTTTGGTACTACATACAACGTATTGCGAACGTTTTTTCGTCGCCCTGTAAAATTTCGGAAATGGCACTTACCTCCTATAGTTCTTCCGCCCTTCAGTTGACCTTCGAGTGGCGTGGTGAGGGGACGTCCTGAAGGATTCTCCTAGTCAGTAAGTATTTTCTTTTGAAACTCAGTGAGTCTCTTTGACTCACTGTTACCCTTACACGTAAAATTACGGGAGTACATTTGACTCATGATTTCCATCAATGGAGTACCAATACCTGGTCTTTCTGACTGATGTTCAGAAATAAAATTTTATGAATAAATAACTATAATAAATAATAATAATAATATAATAATGAATAATAGAAATAATTTATTATTTTGTTATAAGTTAATTATAATTAATTATTATTATAAAATTTAGATGCCATTTAACATTTTTGTAATAATAGTTAATTAAAATTAATGTATAATGTTGTAATAAATAATTAAATAAATAAATTTAAAAATGACAAATCAAAATTCTCTTGAAAAATATATGAGTGAATTTAACTCATGATTGCCAGCAATGAAGTACCACTTCTGGGTCTTTCTGAATTATAATCAGAAAAAATTCAGATAAATAAATAAGAATAATAATTTATTATGTTTTATATGTCAATTATAATTAATTATTATTGTAAAATTCAGATATCATTTAACATTTTTATTATAATAATTAATTATAATCAATATATAATATAATAATAAATAATTAAATAAATTTAAAAATCACAAATAGAAATTCTCTTGAAAATTATCTGAGTAAATTTGACTCTTGATTTCCAGCAATGGAGTACCACTTCCGGATTTTTCTGACTTATAACCAAAAAAAAATTAAATACAAAAATAGTAATCATAATATATATAATTGATAATAAGTATAAATAATGTCCTAGCGGATATGTTCATTTTCGCTACTGATTACCAACAGTAGGCAGCTCATAAACAAGAAATATTAGCGAATCCGTTGATTTTTTCTTTTTGTGCTAGCACAATGGCTGTGAAGAGAATAACGACAGATGACGAAATAGAAGAAAGTTTAGCGAATCTTGCGTCCGACGACGACGATGCAGTAGACCAACTACTCGAAGATACTGACTATGAGAGTGACCCTGATTATGAACCGATATCAGAAGATTTTTTTGATGACGATGAGCTCAACAATAACATCGAAGAAGCTGAGAATCGTTCTCGAAAGAGAAAACGTTTGAAAGCCTGCTCAGACCCAAAACACAATCGCAAGATTTCAGCTCCTCAGGATCAGCAGCATCCTTCCACTGCTCAAATGTGTAATTCACTCCCACAGCCAGCAGTTGAGGAATCATCAACAGAGTGCAGGTATTTGACAACATGGAACACAGACGTGATAATCGGGAAAAATGGCTATCGTTAGCAAACTCAACCACTCAAAGGGGTTGCTAAGACTAGAAAGAAAAACATCATTCATATTTCACCGGGGACAGTTGGTAATGCCCGTTCAGCTGAAACACCGTCAGAGTGCTTCCAAGTATTCTTTTCTGAGGCCATGCTAGACCGGATCGTGGAATACACTAATCGTGAAATAGAATCCCTAAAGTCAAAATACAAGAAAGAGTCAAGAACTATTGCTCCATTGACTAAAGAAGAGCTGTGCGCCTTACTCGCCTCACTGTACTATGCTGCCGCCATGAAAAACAATCATTTGAGTACGGAAGTCCTCCACAATACAGTACTTTGCGATGAAAAACACAATGCTATCATGTCAGAAGCACGATTTAAATTTTTTATTCGAGCTCTTCGCTTTGACAATCGTGATACCAGAGAGGAAAGGGGTACCAAGTTGGCACCTATATCAGAGTTATGGGAGGATTTCGTGAAGAACTGTAAGAAAAATTACAAACCAGGATCCTACTTGACAATTGATGAACAACTTGTTGGGTTTCGGGGTCGTTGTCCTTTTAGGACGTATATCCCAAGCAAACCCAACAAGTATGGTATGCAAATAATCATGATCTGTGACAACTCACCAAAATATATGATTGACGCTATTCCATACTTGGGAAAGGAATCAAATCCCACCAGTGAACCAGCAGGGATTTACTACACCGTAAAACTGATTCAGTCAGTTTCAGGGACAAATCGAAACTTGACAATGGACAATTGGTTTACCAGTATCCCATTAGCTGAGAAACTTCTGAAAGATCACAAAATTACAATTATCGGGACGATCAGGAAAGATAAGAAAGAACTTCCTGCAGACTTTGTAAACTTGAAATTCCAAGATAGAAAAGCTGGTTCATCTCTCTTTTTATTCTCTGAAAACATCAACGCAGTTTCTTATAAGGCTACCAACAAGAAACTTGCAACCCTCATATCAACCGTTCATGATGACGAAGCAATCCACTTAGGGCCTGGGAAACCCGAAATCATTATGAACTATAATGAAACAAAAGGTGGGGTGGATGTCGTGGATCGCCTTTGTCAGGATACTAACACTGGAAGGAAAACCAAGAGATGGCCAATGCTCTTCTTTTACAATATGTTGAATATTACCGCCGTAAATTCCTTTGTCGTTTTTCTCCATAACTTTCACCGGATCCATCGATCGCCAGATGAGAGCACGCCAAAACCACCCTCCCGATTCAAATTCATGATGCAGTTGGTTGATGAGTTGAGCAAACCATGGTTGATTCAAAGTCTCACCCGCCGAATCCCGTCCACGCTTCGTTCGTCGATTCAGCGATGCCTAGGACCAGATGCCACCGCCGCCGACGGTCCTCCGACTGAGGAAGAGCATCCTACTGAGGAACAGCAAGGACCGAAACCTCGAGTTTACTGTGCCTTCTGCCATTACAAGAAAAGGAGGAAGACCTCGTCGAAATGTTCGGACTGTAGTCGAGCCGTTTGCGGTGAGCATACAAGTAAAAAATGCTTGGAATGTACTAGCAAGCCTTAGCAAAAAGAGAAAGGCGTCTTAAGTAACTACATATTTTGCGAGTTCTATGAATTATTTTTTGAAATTTAATTTTGCAACCTTTGTATTTTATACCAGTTTAAGAGTTTTTTGTCCTTTTGTATTTGCGAAAATAAAAACACGGGTTTCTATAGCATTCCTTCTTCAATTTCCCCATGTGAGTCAAAATGACTCAAAAGTTTCCATCCACGCACTAGATCGTGAGCTTACCTTTCCCGGGTTAATGCAGGGAATGCAATCTATTCAAAATTTGCCGTAAAGTATTACAATCAAATTAAATTCCAATCCCTTTTTCAAAGCTCCATGACTTTTCCAGGTTTTCCAACACTTTTTCAAATTTTCTTGTCTTTTCTGTATCTTCGAGCTTTTGCATAGCAATTCAGCGATAATCAGACGAGGCGCAGGGGAAACTTTGGAAAGGGACAAAAGCTATAAAAAACTGGGAAGAATAACTAAGTTCAATGAAATTCGGTGCAAATGTAGACCAAATATTAAAATTGTGTAATGTTTTAAACTTTTTCTCTTAAACATAAATAAAAAGGCCATTTTATGATGTTTGAATTCGTAGGATTTGCGATTGCGATTTTTCGGACATAACCCTAAAAGTGACACAAGTGAAAAGCAAAAACGAACTGTACTTACTCGTCACAGCTGGATCTATAATTGGCTGCTTCGCTAAGTCCTCAGGTTCACTCCCACTCATTGTGGAGACAAAAGAGTTTCAAAAACTAATTACAACAGTATAAAATAACTTGCACTGCATGGCCCCACGCTACGAAGCGAACTGCCAGAAATCAGCAATACCGGCGAGAGGACGCCAAAAAAAGTGCGCGGCGTGGCGCTGCAATCACGCAAATATCTCATATGAGAACCGATCACTGAAGTGGAACGTGCACTACCGCCTCGAACGTTTTGGACACATTACTATACTTTCCAGGACCAAGTGCTCCTGCCCCTTTGCAATGACAACTTTTCATCGAATGTTTACGTTACATAGAAATTCTGTTGCGATTTCTACTCCTTTTTTAAATGATACTGAACATTAAATATGTAATTATAATTTTTATGAGTTTCGATTAAAATATCTTTCTGCATTTAACTACTAATCTGAAATAATTTCGGTTATTAAGCTAACGCTACTCCTATTTTAGTGCAGATTTTGTTTTTAAAAAAATATACAGAAAAGTGTCCAATTTTCTCTTTTCTAAATCGAAAATAAACGATTGCGCCACATGACTAGATAACTAACATTTTTTAAAAACAAGATTATAATTCTATCTTAGACATCTGGCCGAATACAGCATTAGGCCTTAGTAATGCCCGGGAAATGGGCCAAATGCCGCAAAGTAGACGAATCTACCTGCATCCACCTTTCTTCCGTCTAATTGCCTGAATCCAAGGTGGCACATAGCCGTCTGCATGCACTCACAGCTTAATGCTCACAGTACCTGGGCAATAAGATGAATTTCATTTTACGTCAATAACTATGCATTTACTGCCGTACAAACCAAAAAGATACATAAGTCCAATCTCACTCGAACTGAGAAAATCGAGAAAAACTGTTTGCGCAAAGAACTCTAATATCGAATAATATTTTGAATAATAGATATACACTATTAGGGTAAAAATATTGTGCTCTTCCATATTTTGCAATAAAAAATTGATTTTTTAAACGATTTCTATTAGAAAATGGACTTGCGTATTTTTAATAGTCGCAAAAAGTCGAAAATACAAGGCAAAAGGAACACAAAGTCACTTACGGACAGTGCCTTTATCGCATAGATCGAGCGCGACCTCGAAATCCAACAGAAAAACATACGTAAGGGACACTATGTAGGGTGGTGGGGGTTGGTCTCAGTGTCATATATAATATCGATCAGCTTATTCCAAATATCCTGATCTTCGCATGAAATAGTATTTGCACTGTTTTTTGTTATTAATATAGTGCCAAAAAAATTAATTTTTAGTAATAAAATAATTTTTTTAATGAAAATAAACTTGCTCAAATCAAATAAAATAACAAATTAAGTAGAAAAACATATTATCCAACTGGAGCATTTTGTGGTGGTTGTCCAAATTTGATCATTGAATTCTTATTTTATTTTCAGGTATTCTATACATTGACTTGATTATTGGACGTTAAATGGGATTTTGAATTTGATTTTAGTCTGATTTAAAATTCTTGAATTTCAACATATTATCCATCAAATGAATTCTAATTATTTTAATGAAGTCGAATGGCGTAATGAATTTTGTCGAATCTGATGTACGTAAACTAATTGTGTTAACAATTTGTGTTTAAAAAAAGGAAAAATCATATTAGTTTTTATGAAAAATTATCTTTTGATCAAATGCTCTCACTGAAAATAAACTTATTTGTTATGTCTACTTATGTCTACTGAATTGGCCATGGAAAAATTAAAGTTTTTTTGATGCTTTACATAAAAGTTTCTTACATTGTTATATCTTACTTGCGAGAAACAATCTGAGCAAAAAAAAAAGGATATATATCATGGTGTTCGAACAAATGGTTATTTTGTCTAGTTTGACTGGATTACTAGATGAAATGATAATACCTAAATTATTATAAAAAATTAATTTTGCCTTAAGGCATCTGCATTTTTGTAGATAAAATGTAATTGATGAACCCAAATAAATATTTAAAGGTCATCCGTTTGACGTAACTTCAATTTTGCAGAAGGGGAAAAAAAGGATATAAATTATTGCAGTAAACCATTTATATAAGTTTTTGGTAATTCAAAATCACACTGTTGATTATTTTATTAGAAAGTATGAATAACGAAGTATATTATTAAATATTTTTCGTACAAGTATGTACGTTTTAATTATCGACGCATCTCATATTTAAATTATTTTTTAATAGTAAATAATTGCAAAAGGATTAGTCGCACTAATTCGATACAAATCTCGCTTATTGTTAATGTGAACATTATGCATTTGCGGCTACTTAACATTTAGAAAACGTAGTAATTCAAAACTTATACATATCTTGAGATATTTTATTATATAAGAAATTTATTAGAATTCATTACAAATTTATTATATCTTGAAATATTTTGAGAGAGAGAGTTTGAGACGTATGAATTTTGACACTAATCGAAATTGTACAATGGGGTGGTCCAAAAATGCATTGCAAATTTTTTTTTACCCTAGA
>CAKNXH010060111.1:0-35589 GCA_932178445.1 Andricus quercusramuli
TGAAAGCTGAAGTTCCGGCTGCAGCTCAGGATGGTATGAATTTGTGGAGCCGATGTCTCCTATTTATTCAAACCTGCCACAAGACTCATCATGATTTTACGAAAAAAGACAATGAGAAAGTTGTATTTAAGGAATTATTTTTTCACTGAGTTTCCCTCATCTTATCTGAAATTAAATAAGGAAACTCTTGATTATCCTCATCTTCTGGAAATCGCGATATGCGATATAATCCAGAAAATAAGGACTTTCCTTATGTATTTTATGACTTAAGAGGAAAACTCTGTAAACCAGCTGTGAATTCGATCTCGAATGTTTCCACTTTGTTTCTATTTATAATTATATGGTGCTCATTTCACGAGCACTTTGTTTCCCGTTAGAAAATGTATTTGCTTCCTCATAGAGGAAGCATTAGTTATTTTTTCAATAATAGACAAACCAACGTCTTCATTTCTCTAAATTTGAAAATAAAAATTTACAAACAAAAACAAAGTTAGAAAATAATACAATAAATGTTTTAAATACAGAGACGAATCAGACAAATCAAATCTTGTATTGAAAATGATAATTTTTCGAGCTGGAAAAGGGAGAAGAAAAGTTCTGTCGCACCGTATCCCTTTCCCAGCTTCATGATTCCTTTACAAAAATTGTCAGAATTACTCTATTTGAAAATTTATGAGCAAGAAGTCTTTTCCATTCATGCGTCAACTTTAAATTATGTCGATGAGAAAAGTTTTTCTGTTTAAAACTGATGATTCAGATATTATAAATGAGCATAACTTCCATAATCTTCAATAAAGTATATTATTATTATTATTATTATTATATATCAATCTGTTTTCCTCGAATAAATAAATCTTTTCCGTTCTTGCATCAACTTTGCATCAACTTTAAATTATGAAAATAAGAAAACTTTTAATTTAAAGAACGATTTTAAAAATATATAAATTACCATAGCTTCTCTACTCCTCTATAGAATGTATTAATAATGTAGGTCAATCGATTTGTCTGTAACCAAGGAATCTTTCATATTCTTGCATCAACTTTGAATTATGTTGAAGAAAAAAGTTTCACTATAAAAAACCGTATTTTAAAATATTATGCATATGCATTACCATAGTTTCCTCACTCTTCAATAAAATGTATTAATATCATAGGTCAATCGATTCGTCTCGAATCAACACATCTTTTTTGTTCTTGCATCAACTTTGAATTCTGTTGATGAAAAAAGTTTTACTATGAAAAACCGATTTTCAAAATATATAAATTACCATAACTTCCGTACTCTTCGATTAAATTTATTGATATTATAGGTCAATCGATTTGTCTCGAACCAAGGAATCTTTCATATTCTTGCATCAACTCTGAATTATGCTAATGAAAAAAGTTTCACTACAAAAAACCGTATTTTAAAATAATATGCATTACCATAGCTTCCTTACTCTTCAATAAAATGTAATAATATTATAGGTCAATAGATTCGTCTCGAATCAACACATACTTTCTGTTCTTGCATCAACTTTGAATTATGTTAATGAAAAAAGTTTTACTAGAAAAAACCGATTTTCAAAATATAAAAATTGCCATAACTTCCGTACTCTCCAATAAAATGTATTAATATTATAGGTCAGTTGATTTGACTTGAACCAAAGAATCTTTTATATCCTTACATCAACTTTGAATTATGCTAATGCAAAAAGTTTTACTTCGAAAAACCGATTTTTGAAATATTATTGAGTGCTGGAAAAAACGCACTAAATATCCGGACAATTGAAGGCCAGGATGCAAGAACCGGGCGAGCGCTCGAAAACGTGAAAAAGTATTGCCCAAGTACCTTTTGATATCCAAATTTTAAAGTTAAAAAAATTAAATTAAGAAGAAGATAGACTTGTAGAAAATATCAAAATGGAATTTTTTTCTATTTAAAGTTTTTCTTCCCGATGTATATTTTTAATAATAAAATTGAAAAAGTAGGAAATTTTTTTCCCCAAATTCAATTATTTTTAAAAACACAAATCGTCTTTACTCAGACAAATATAATTGAAACTGTTTGAAATTTGGTATACACATGCACTATACCCTAGCGACGCCTACAAGATGAAGAAAAATGTCAAAACTACAAATTGTTTAATAATAATTAATTGCAAATGGAGTCCTGACGGTAAGCACGTTTTTTAACTTCGGCGAAGAAAAGTATCGAGTGAACTTCAAAGTTGAAAAAACTTCCAGTGAGACATTTGTTCCTCACTACCGAAGGAAGATTTCTGGAGAATTTTAGAACAATTCATCAAAAATTGGCGGAAATATCCATTTTGTAAGAAAGTACGCGACGCCGTCTACGACTCTCGTTAACAGATTCAAACGCTTTACAACGTTAGTATTCTCGTCTGTACTCTCCTATAAACATAAATGACTCGTCTTTTCAATAATTAAACATTCAAAAACCTGCACTTTCCCCAATTAATATAAAATTGACTGCTCTATGTTTTTGGACATTCCGTTGTTTTCAGTGAATTAGAAAATAACTAAAAATAGACAAATTTGTGCTTCGCAAGTTGTTCCACCCTTGCTTTGTTTTCTTTTTTTTTGTAATAAGGAATGTAAACAAACCGTCTAGTGTCTTTGGTTTGAAATTTTCAGTATGAAAAGGACTCATTGTCTCAAACTGTTTCGGATAGTGCCGATCGCTCTCTGATTTTTTACATAAAATTGAACGTATATTTTTTGTTCTGTTACTGTAAAACAATATAATTAGACGTTTCTAGTTATTTCTGAGTCTGTGAATTTCTAATACAGAAAATAATAATTTACACTGATAATTAGTCTCAATTACGTTATTTCAAATTGTGCTATGAAATTTCGATTTTTTACCAAAAACTTTTGTTTCTTTGTTTGTATTCGAATGTCGTGTGAAAAAGCGGAAAATTCAGAAAAACGGCGACTTTTTAATTCTAAGAGAAAATGGCTATAAACAATAATACATTCTTTAAGCAATTCATTTAAACATGTAATTATCAGTGTAAATTAATATTTTCTGTATCAGAAATTCACAGACTCAAAAATAACTAGAAATGTCTAATTATATTGTTTTACAGTAACAGACCAAAAAATATACATTCCATTTTATGTAAAAAATCAGAGAGCGCTAGGCACATTCCGAAACAGTTTGAGACACTGAGTCCTTTTCATACTAAAAATTTCAAAACAAAGGCACTAGACGGTTTGTTTACATTCCTTATCACAAAAAAAAAAGAAAACAAAGCAAGGGTGGAACAACTTGCGAAGCACAAATTTTTCTATTTTTAGTTACATATTTTCTAATTCACTGAAAACAACGGAATGTCCAAAAATATAGAGCAGTCGATTTTCTATTAATTGGAGAAAATGCAGGTTGTTGAATATTTAATTATTGAAAAGAAGAGTCTTTTATGTTTATAGGAGAGTACAGACGAGACTACTAACGTTGTGAAGCGTTTGAATCTGCTAACGAGAGTCGTAGACGGCGTCGCGAACTTTCTTACAAAATGGATATTTCCGCTAATCTTTGATGAATTGTTCTAAAATTTTCCAGAAATCTTCCTTCAATAGTGAGGAACAAATAACTCACTGGAAGTTTTTTCAACTTTGAAGTTCACTCGATACTTTTCTTCGCTGAAGTTAAAAAAACGTGCTTACCGTCAGGACTCCATTTGCAATTAATTATTATTAAACAGTTTGCAGTTTTGACTTTTTTCTTCATCTTGTAGGCGTCGCTAGGGTATAATGCATATATATACCAAATTTCAAACAGTTTCAATCATATTTGGCTGAGTAAAGACGATTTATGTTTTAAAAAATAATTGAATTTGGGAAAAAATTTTCCCACTTTTTCAATTTTATTATTAAAAATATACATCGGGAAGAAAAACTTTAGAGAGAAAAAAGTTCCATTTTAATATTCTCTACAAGTCTGTATTTTTCTTAATTTAATTTTTTGAACTTTAGAATTTGGATATCACAAGGCACTTGGACAATAGTTTTTCACGTTTTCGAGCGCTCGCCCGGTTCTTGCATCCTGGCCTTCAATTTCTAACGACATTGTATTAGACATTTTCAAATTAAGGAGGGTTCAATTAAATGAATTAAAAAAATTGTGAAAAATGTTACCATTACAAAGCTTCCTCTATGAGGAAGCAAAAGGGAATGTTCTAGAAGCAGCATTATCATTGTATATATTCGTAGTATCATGGCGACCGTCCTGTTGCGGTATTCAATGAATAGGAAACATTGGCACCACCAGTGCATAGTATTCAGAGTTGTAGCCAGGACGTTAGTTTATCATGTAAAAGCGAGAAACATTTTTGAGTTGAGTTCCTAGTGTGCGGTACCACCTTCAACGTAAGTCTGGGTACAATCAATTTATGGGTGAAATTCAAAAAGTTGAAATTTGGACTTTGAGGTATTTCAGAACAACATGAAACCTTGTTTGCTATTTATGTTGATCACGATAAGTGTAAAAGTGCAAATACGTGTAAAATATCAATTTAGTTGAATTTAATGACAAATATGCAATTCAGGGTCGTTACTTGACTGTCTGCAAACTGAGGACAACAAATCGTAGAAAAATTTCCTACAATATTTATTAAAGCGTTTAATGCAGCTTCAAAAAATTATTTTCAACGTGTAAAAACGATCACACAGACGTAGTCATACCATGGTACACTGCGCACGCATGGGTCTTTGGTTAAAATGCAATACTTTCTATGTTAGTATCAGCAGAATGTAAAGGAAAATTATAATGATTATATCATCATAATTAATTGATAATAATCATACTTCATCATATCTGACTGACAGCTTCCTGCTCTGCTGGGTTTTCTGAAATTAAAATCCTCTGTAGCGTTAAACTGTTTAAATTAAAAGAATAGTGTTTGCACGAATACGATATATAGAGAAAAATAAGGTTTCGAAACTTTACTTGACTTTCTAAAACTTTGGAGTAGGTCAGCCTATTTTCCCTTGTAGGCGATATGTAGAAAACCAAATAAACTTTATAGGACTCTTGATCGCTTATTATTTCAAGTATAATTGTGAAGCTAGAATATTGTCCACTTTGTCCCTCTTCATAGTTTCCCTAATTGATGACAGCAACTCAGCATATTGGTATATATTAAATAGTTGTCAGATATCTCCGAATAATTTTTGTTGTTGAAAAGATGGTATTTGCGCGTCAAAAACATTACCTTGAAAGAAATATAAAAAAAAATCCAAACATTTTGTTTACCTGTTATTTTTGGCCATCAAATTCTTCAGAAGTTTTCAGTAAATGATCTCATCAGTCTTCACAACATATATTATTTATGTCATAAAAAGCGGTGAAGCGGTTTTCGAGATAAACCACTTTCCTTTTTTATTTTCCCCTCCATATCTTCCAATAACTTGCAATTTCAAGATTGAAATTCTTTGTATTTTTTTGTTTCCTTAGGATGAACATTTAACATAAATTTCAGCCTGATACGAGAGGGGGCCGATTTGCTGTGCTTACCCGGTTATACCCTTTCATTCTTATTGTGAATTTGAATATTTTATAAAGAAGTTTTCGAAAAGTGAATAAATAAGAATTTTAATTAAGAAACTTTGCGGGATTTGATTATTTTCCTTCTTCTTAATTCGTTTGTACAATATATAATTAAAAAAAATAATCTCCAAAATTTAAGATCGGTAGGAAAAGAACTGGACCTGATGCGAAAAGGGGGGCTTGACAGGAGGCGAAGACCTGTTCAATTAAAACCGGAAAATGAGGTCTGGTAGAAGGAACGAGAAACATCAAGCAGTCACATCAAGCAGAAACATCAAGTAGTCTGCGAACCTATTTCCCATAATGAAACAGAGCTACGCATTTTCTCGCAATAGAAAATCATATATTATATTTTATCCAAATTGGTCATGTTAACCATTTACCCTGTCACTTAAAGTATTGGTCAGGTGTCTTTTTTTCTATTGATATTTTTCCGTCGATGGGACCGAATGGAATCGGAAAGGATCACATTAAGATCGGATCAGATGGGACAAGATATGATCAGGTATGATCGTCTGGGTTCAGGTAGGTCCAAGTTGAATAGAAAAAATACAATAGGATCGAATTGAATCGGATATGATCATGTAGAATTGAACAAAGTCAGATACTACCAGATAGAATAGTACAGAATCAGATAAATTCAAATAAAATTGACTCAGATAGATTGGAATCCGTCGAGATCGGATAGGATTTGATGTGATGTGATTGAAAAATCATTTATTATCAATCTATTATCAATGAATTTGCTATGAAAAATAATACGATGGATGAGTTCAGCTTTCAAAATACAATATTACATTGGCTACAAAACCCTTTTTTGTATGCGCGTGTCGCCTACATTGACCACTTTTTGTTTAAATTAATGTTGCGCATAAGATGATATTCTCAATGTAATTCTTAACATATCTCAATTTGGAAAAACATTGAATTTCTACAAGTTTTCTAAATTTTGGGTCAAAAATTGCATTCTTTATAGGTATTAACTGAGAATGAATGATCATTGAAGAACTAGCTGTGAACTCGATAGTGGATGTTTCCATTTCGTTCGTATTCACAATTTTTTGGTGTTTATTCATAGCCTATTCTTTCACGAACCTTTAATCATGTTCATGAAACAAAGCTTTCTATTAAAAAAAACTTTTTTGTGATCATTGAAAATCACCATACCTTCCTTAATCTTCAATACAATATATAGATCTTGTAGGTTAATATTATCGAGTTGTCTTAAATCAGCAAAACTTTTCTCTGCTTGCACCAACTTTGAATTGGGTAGATGAGAAAATTTCTGCTGTGGAAATCGATTTTCCAAATAATATAATTGAACATAATGTCCGTACCCATTTTAGAAATATTACAAAGTGCTCAAAAAGGTAATAAAAACTTGTAGAAATCGTGGTGTCAGATTCGAGATATCATTGATGAGAATAAGCCCTCGAAATTTCATCTATCTATTTGCAACCTTCTTAAAGTTGTCGCGTTAACAAAAAAAGTGTAACATTCACACGCATTCATACAAAAATCAAAGACAATTCCATAATAGCTCATGTCAGTTCAATAATTTTAAACTGGAGGTGCTAAAACGTGCATAATTATCCATAAATATTTGAAAATATAAATCACACCTTTCACTGGAGAATAATTCCGATATGGTCGTCATTGAAATTCAATGTTAATTTATTTTAAAATAATTTGTATTATGTAGAAATTCCCGGGACTTCAAAATACTTTGAAACTAAATTTTTTTTCTCAAGGAATTATTTATTTTTTTGGAATTGGTATACTAGGAATAAGCTTTTCAAGATGAAGATTGCGTTTTCATATTTCTGTGGAAGACTCCGTGCATCTTCTTGCGAAGGAGCTGTTCACGGAAGTTTTTCTCTTGTGCTTTCTTAATCCGCGCCTCCAGGAGTGAGTTCTTCAGACGGATAAGATTTGATGCATTTTGCTCACCCCTGACATTGAAATCAAGGCCGAGTGTTGTATCAGTTTCAAACAGAAGGTTTTTGGGGTCGCTGATTACGAATTTGGACTAATATTTATGCATTGCTTCCCCGTAATGTAATGATCTGGGGAGTTTAGAAGCCCACATTATAGACTTTTTAGAAATCTCATTTGCATCACTCCTGCTGATTCCACAGAGCGCAAGACCCACACTTCACCATGAGGTTGGCGGCTTTCCACAGCAAACATTGTGATATTCAACACTAGAAGTACCAGGCTGAGTCAATTACCCCTTCCGATTTTTAAAGTGGTAAATCTCCGCAGCGGTTGCTTGAAGAGAGTTGGCGTTTTGTGACTTTTACTTATTTATAAATAAGAGTATTTGACAAATTTTTCGGAAATTTTGGATGCGAACTTTAAAAAAAAATCGAGCTTGTATAGTCTGTTACCAGCAGGGGTCAGTTGACCCCAACATTGTTTTTACTGGTATTTCATCACAAAAAATCTTAGTTTCTGCGAAAAAATTGGCCCTTCTCGTGGAATCATGTCATGACATTTTTGGTCGATTCTGCAAAAAAATGGAGTCTATTCATTGCGACATACGAAAACTGTGTATTTATTCATGAAATTTTTTTAATTAATGCTGACAAGCAGCAGATATTCTCAAATAATCATAATTAGGCGTACATTTCTCTTCTATTCTATAGAAAAACTGTGAATTTCAAACAACTAATCATTGCGAATCACAAAAAATTATTATGTATACAAAAAATATCATTCATTAAAACCTAACTAAAACTATTGCTAGATAGCAATTATACTGACTTAAGCTCTTCTTTAGTCAATTCGCAGATCTTACATAAAAAGGTACATATGAAAAGTTAGGATAAAAACGTGCGACGTCGGTATGACTACGCTGGGGTAGGCGAGCATTTTCACTTCTTTGTTGTACTTTTTCCGGACTCACTACTCTTCTCCACTTACATTAACGATGTAATATGAATATAGCATACTTCTATCATCAACTTTTGACGGTAGAAACTGTTCAAAATCATTATTTGACACCCAACGCATGTATGAGTCCATTGGCCCCTCGTGGTGAGCAAAGGTGGCAGAAAATCCCGGTACTTCTAGTGTTAAGTGAATAAATAATAAAAATAATAGGATTGGCGAATATGACACCTTCGGAATTAAATAATATTTTGTAAGGGGTATGTTTCACGTTGTGTATACCTATCTTGGAAACAAATTTACTAAATATAATTTGAAATGAACACAGAAAACACTTAGTGTAAACTTTACCCGGAATTCGGGGTAAAGATTACCTGCAACAAAAATTACCCCATGTGGGTAAACTTTACCCGCACATCCAGGGTATTATTCTGCGTTTACCTACGTTCGGGAGTAATTCTCAATGTTTACCCTTAAGGCCTTGTAAATGTCATATTGAACTTTTGACAATTCTAACGATTTGGCAAAACAGCCTTTATGAAGCCGCACTTATCCGATTTGCCTGTTACACCAACCATCAGCTAACTTCACTTCAGCGATTCAAAGCTAGTGGCTTTCCAATTTTCAAGACGGTGGTGACAACTTTAATGAGAACAAAAGACATGGAGGGTAATATTTGTGTTTTACCAATACGAACAGGTAAAAATACGAAATTACCTGCAACACTATTTACCCTAAGTTTTTTCTGTGAAAAGAACCTTTAGATGAAAAACAATTTTTGTGAAGGATTTATATAAAGAAAGAATCAGTCTTTTCTAAATGTTCACTTGAGAATTGCATACAGTCAATACATAAGGTGCTTGAGCAATGTGATGTATTTTCTGGCTAATACTGAAGAATAGTTGACTATCAAACAGAGTTTTTTGTTTAAATTACGACAAGAGATTTGATTAGAAGGCACCCCAAAACCAGAAAATACCACCATTGGATCCTACCATAGAAGTAAAACAGGAAAATGTAAATTATTTAGTGACTGATATTGGCCTGGAATATTTTTTCAATCCAATTACGATGATATCCTCTTTCAAGCTGTACCCTGCAGAAACCACAACCTTGTTTCAGTAATCTTTCCACTCTTGTAAGCACTCCATAAAGTTACCTATAAAAATAGCTAACAGCTGCCTTTTTGCATTCTGCTCTATTCTATCTGTGTCTTGAATTCATTTTCCTTCTTGTGGATACGTGAGTTTGAAAAACAGCCTAAAATCATTCAGCGAGGTCAGGTACAGGTCAAGCATGTACTTTCCGAATCATAGCAATTTGAACATAAATGGCCAAGTTTATGGCCAGATTTCATGCACACTCTTTGTTTTGTGCGTTCCGGAATGCTTAAATGCGAGACATACGTGTTTGAACGTTTACAAAACTGCTTACACTAGTCAGCCAGAAATTTTCAGGTCTGTGTGACTTAGTAGGTGGCCTCGAAACGGTATCCGCTAAATTGAATATACCTGATCTGGACTATAATTATCGATAATTTGATGCGATAGGTTCCATCCTTAGCCATTATATTCATGCACATAAGTATTTCCAGTCAAATTTTGAAAACACTCAACGTTAACAGAGTATTAAAATTAGTTAACTCTTCGAAATTTTTGTGGGTGGACGGACAAAACCATAAGGGGTCCCTAATATAAAAAAACCAAAGCCTTTCAAGAAAAGAGAACGAAAGAGGGAATACATTTTTTTAATTTTCTGGAAAAATCCGCAAGTTTGATGAAGCAAAAACTTCTCCGCAAGTTGATATCATTTTTTCAATGTCTGCCCATTACGGCTTCCGTTGTTGGTTTGAAAACTTTCACAATTTAGAAAGTGCATACTAGTAAATATATTTATTGAAACTGATAAGAATGAATAAGTTATTTAGGTTTTTCATATGCTTAAATTTCTATGACTAGAATTTAAATCTATGTTAAAATCGTCGAGGTATATTTTAAGTACCACTGGATGGTTCTTTAAGGGAAAAATCTTGACCAGTAAATCACTTTCCAAGATAAAACACTTATTATGCTATGACGCAACATTGCACTTATCCTTCAAAGAAATTTGCGATTGAGCAGAAATTGTTGAATGTTCCAAGCACAGTAAGGACTCTGAAATGAATTTTGTTGCAGCTTATTTCAAGATGAGGTTCCATCTCGCTCAGACTTCGGGTACGAAACAACTGTCCATTGTTTTTGAAATGGTACCCTGAAATTAGGTTTAGATTCACACTTTGTTTTTTCTGTGAAGAATTTCAACGGGTTTGTGAGGATTTAAGGGATAAGTAAGAAAGTCACAACATTTCATTCATATATTTACTGAAGTTTATTTTCATCAATGATTTACTAATCATCTTACCACTGCGTATTTAGCAGTTACTTGCCAGGATTATAGTAACATCGTCCCTGGGCCCAAGAAGGGTCATTCTTCTGACAGTGCATGCCGCCACAGCAACTTCCTTGAGATCCATTAGCTCCAGTACATGGTCGGTCGAACCCATCACATGCCATGGTACTATAAATAAGTGCCAATACCACAAGTATGGTTAGCAGTGATTTTGAGGATAGCATTTTCGTAATCTGAAAAAATTAAGAATACGAGTTTATTCAAGCACACATGATTCTTCACGAAAAATTTTAAAGTTAATACATCAAAGTTTCACTTCTGCCGTGCGGCCCTAGTACCACACACTGGTTTTTTCTCTTGATCGTGAAAAGGTTTTATTTTTTGGAATAAATGATATACAATTTATGAATGCTGAACGTAATATTGTTTCTTCAACTTATTTTGCGATTTTTTAAGCCATTTCTATTCGTATTCTTTTCTCAACAAATAGAAAAAGTTAGTATTTTCTGCATATAGCAAGTGACACAATTAACGAATGTTGAGACTGATATTTTCTGCTTTAAGTTTCTCTACAATGATTGAAAAGGCCACTGTCCGTAATCTACTGATAAAAAGGTTCAGAAAAATTAGAATTTAAAACAATGCGTATACAAGCTCTAAAATGAGGAAATCTGAATCATTGGCGGTATACTGTAAGAGATATAAAAAACTAGAATCTTCCGCTAAAAAGGCACGAGCGAATCATTGATAATTGTTTATATGATTCTGAAATGTCTTCCACCGCCAATATTATATCAAAAATATATATGCTACTAAATTAGTCACATAAAATAATGATTGTTGACTATTCACGCAAATAAAAAAAATTGTTAAAATGATTTCAAAATGTCCTAAACAATAAAGTATTACGTTTAGAATTTGTAAAATTTCATGAAATCCAAACATTACTATCTCCTCAAGATTTGATGAAAGAACGCTTGCAAATAGCAATTACTTAAATAAGTCAGAACTGGAAGCTATCTGGAAAAAATTATTCCTTAAACATTCTTCAAGAGGCAACTAGACTTCAATTTACGAGAACAAACTGATTTCCCAGGCATTGAATTTTGATCCAAAAGTGGATTAATTCAATTCAGTGGTAAAGTGAGTGGACAACGATATAAATACTACATTAGAGAAACAACTTCATTCAGATCTTTCTACGTAAATGTCGAATGTTTTTGCTACTACAACGAATTCAGCCAACTTTTTCATTTTCACTAATGAATTGATTCTATCTTGACTTACCTTGGAAGTGGTACCACAGTCAAAAAATTCAACTTTTGAGTGTTTTTTGAGTACTTGAAAAGCTGAAGTTCCAGCTGCAGCTCAGGATAGTATGAATTTGTGGTGCCGATGTCTCCTATATATTCAATCCTGCCAGAAGCAGTTTTCCTCATCGTATCTACAAATAAATAAGGAAACTCTTGATTTTCCTCATCTTCTGCAAATCGCGATATGCGATATAATCCAGAAAATAAAGACTTTCCTTATGAATTTTATGATTTTAAGAGGAAAACTCTGTAAAAAAGAAATGTTCTGGAAGCATCATTATCATTGTATATATTCGTAGTATCACGGCGACCGTCCTATTGCGGTATTCAATGAATAGGAAAAATTGGTACCACCAGTTCATAGTACCTAGAGCTGTAGCCAGGAGGTTAGTTTATCATGTAAAAACAAAAAACATTTTTGAGTTGTGTTTCTCGTGTGCGGTACCACGTTCAACGTAAGTCTGAGTACAATCAATTTATGGGTGAAATTCAGAAAGTTGAAATTTGGACTTTGAAGTATTTTAGAACAACATGAAACCCTTTTTGCTATTTATATTGATCACGATAAGTGTAAAAGTGCAAATAAGTGTAAAATATCAATTAATTTGAATTTAATGACAAATATTGAATTTAAGGTCGTTACCTGTCTGAGATCTGAGGACCACAAATTATAGAAAACTTTCCTACAATATTTGTTACAGCGTTTAATGCAGCTTCAGAAAATTATTTTCAACGTGTAAAAACGATCACATAGACGTAGTCATACCATGAAACACTGCGCACGCATGCGTCTTTGGTTGAAATGCAATACTTTCTATGTTAGTATGAGCACAATGTAAAGGACAATTATAATAATCATATCATCAAAATTAATTAATGATAATTATATTTCATCATATCTGACTGACAACTTCCTGTTCTGCTGGGTTCCCTTAAATCAAAATTCTCTGTAGCGTTAAACTGTTTGAACTAAAAGAATAGACTGTTTGCACGAATACGATATATACCGAAAAAATAAGTTTTCGAAACTTTACTTGACTTTCTAAAACTTAAGAATAGGTCGAAAATTTCTACTGTTCTATTGCAACTGTTGATACAATTTTCTAAATTACGAAATCGATAGTTGAGAATAATCGGCAGACTCTTTAATTGTTTGGAGATTTTCTTAACCCGTGAAATGAACGTTATATAAAACTTCCAGATATTTGTGGCCTATCCTGAAGTTTTAGATAGTCAAGTAAAGTTCCGACAGCCTATTTTCCCTTGTAGGCGATATGTGGAAAACCAAATAAACTTTATAGGAATCTGATTCGGTTATTATTTCAAGTATAATTGTGAAGCTAGAATATTGTCCACTTTGTTCCTCTTCATAGTTTCCCTAATTGATGACAGCAACTCAGCATATTGGTATGTATTAAATAGTTGTGAGATATCTCCGAATAATTTTTGTTGTTGCACCCACTTCCAGCAAAATCGCGATGAAATTTCCGCTGTAACCACGTTTCAGGACCGTGAGATAGGTCGTTACAGTCTGCGTTGGGCTCCATACGATGATCCAGCGAAAGTATTCTGCAGCCTCAGGACATGGATCGACCCATGGACGATCGTATCTTGCATTTTTCCCGCAAGTGTCTTAGCATGTTTTTTAATCCACAGGTATCTTTTTCAGGCTATTCACCAGTGAAAGCTTGGCAGCTCCAAGAGCACCGATGTTCAGAACGATCAGCTTAATAGACCATTCTGGGTATAGCCGTCGTCGCGACTCCTTCATAAGATCTTTATATCTCTCTTCCTTTTCATTTCCTGGGCTATGACGTTTTTGTCAGCGGGTGCCGAAAATTTGATAACGAATATGGTTCGTTTCTCGAAGTCGAGGAGAACTATGTCAGGCTTTAAGTGAGCAACAAAAAAATTGTCAAGAATATTAAGTTCCAATATATGCCGCACTTTCCGTTGTAGACAATTGACTATCTTCCTAGGAACGTCTGGCGGAGCTTTATTAGGGCATGAGACGTTCTGCAGCTATCATCGGAAATATCTTGTTTAAAAGTGAGGCGACGATGCACTAAAGTGGGAATGTCACCGTCTTGGCAAGCCAAAATGATACCCTTCGTGCCCGACTTCACCCCGGGTGTTTTAAGGAAAGCAAACGTTAGCTCATACAACACCGACTGATCACAGGAATACTTACGTTTTCGTCAGGGGCTAAGTATGAAATTTTCATGATTATCATCAAATATCTCGGAAACGATACATGAGTATACGGAGTTTGAAAAAAATCAGAGGAAAGGGCTATTCGGAACTTTATAAACAAAAAATTATGAATGTACACAAATTCTAAGTTGGAAGAAGGAAATTTGAAAATCAAACAAATTCTGAATCGGAAGAGTATTTTTTCCAATTTCCTTTTTCCAAATAAGAGTTGAAATCATTCAAAATAATAACCCTTCCATCTCGAAGATTCCCTTTTCAAAGACAATTTTTAATTCTTCACGAGAATGCTCTGTTCTAAATTTCAAAATTATATTTCTCTACTGTGATTACCTGCGCCAATATCATAATTAAAATTTTTGTCTGAAATTTCCCTTCCCAACTAAGAACTGTTTGTAATACTTGTTTTGTATGAAAAGCTCGATTCTTTCTTCAATTTTCTATTGTGGAATTTCCAGTAGTTGAATCTTCATTTTTTTGCATTTTCAATATTTGATTTCTCATCATTGCAAACTTCAACGGTTGAGATCTGATCTTCTCCCTGTGGAAACTCATATTTATTTTGGAGCAGTTTTTAAGGAAAATTTAAAAACTATAGGAGAAAGTTGCGCAATGCTTGCGTAATTATATAATGGAACTATGCTGATATCAAATCTTCCAATACTTAAGTCTGATTTATAATAATTCACAAAATTCTTAGAGTTTCTGAAATAGACAAATATACAAATAATTCTCATACGTGTGGATAGTCATCCAGGAATTCCGGAATGATCGATGGCGTTGAATGAAATTTATTACTCCCGGAAGCAATTTTCAAATGATTTATTTTATCGAGAATTGCACCAATTGATAAATACAATTATACTGAACTTATATTAAAACTCTTATTTGTTAAGTTCATTTTTTATAAAATTATACTACCAACATAAGCTCTAAATCTACAAAATATTAACTGAAATTCTAAACACCATCTTAATAGATGAAAGGTTATGCAAATTAGACAAATCTTTAACAAAGCGTTGCATTTTTAGCAAATAGACGAATTTCCACTAGAGGAGTTGAATTTTCACCGAGAAAGATTTCTCATTCAACAACAACAAAAAATCAACCAAATTCTGTTATCTTGAAGTTGAGAAGAACAAGTTTTGTATAAACAGTGAAGTATTCCTCCTGAAAATATAAATTTTCCACAGAAAAAATTATTTGCAACAAAAAAGTTCATTTATAACCCAATAGTTGAATTTTCTATTTAAGAAAATTAGTTTCTCACGAAAAATACGAATTTTCAGCAACAAAATAGTTCAATTCAGAAAATATCAGGTTTGAATCCAAAATGAAATAGTAAAATTTCTAGTTGAAAGAAAGTAAGTTTTCGAACCTCGAACATCGAAACAAAAATAGCAAACTTTTTTACTTTGCAAGATTCAAAATTTACAAAAAAAGTTTGAAAGAATAAACGAAATATGGGCATCAGTAAAATTGGAGGCTAATTGGTTTGAATATATTATTTATTTTAAACAGTTTAAAATTATTTTCATTGAATCAAATCAGGAAATATTCATTGGTTTCAACTTTTATCTTATAACGAAATGTGAGGATTGTTTATGTATTTTTAACATTTTTATTTAATTAACAGGAAGAATGTTTTTGTATATAATTGTTTCCTGAATGAGAAGAGAAACTTTTTTATTTTCAAAACCTTCATTAAATTGGAAGGAAGGAAAATTTCCTATTTTATTTATTTCGGAATTGAATGAGAGATCATTCGTTTTCAATTTATTTCTAAATTCGAATAGGGACATTTTATATTTCTACCATATTTATTGAGTTGGGAAAGAAAGCTAGTTCATAAGTTTATTTTTCAAATTCAAAGATGTAACTTTTTTGTTCTGAACATTGTGGTTGATATTCTAAATAAGTCGCAGGAGGAAGGAATCTATAATGTCCACATTTTTCTTAAGAGAAAGGTTGTACGCGCAAAGAAATTAAAACAGGAATGTATTAAAGTTCACGTGATTCATTATTAAAAATTGTTTTTTCGCTCGAAATATCAATTCATTCAAGAAATATTCAAAAACAAGTGATACAAGAAGATTTGATTGTAATGGAAATAATCTCGGTGTAATCAGAGGAGAAAAATCAATGTTCACGGTTGCAAAATAGAAAAACAGTTCGAAGTAGTGGTGTACTAATCCAAACTGTTTTTTCAGTCACCAGTCTTTCTTTCAAGTTAAATATGTTAGTCATATCATTTTTTTTCTTAGGCCGGTTAGTAATAACTGAAAAAAGTTCATTTTAATAATTAGAGCCTTACTTTATTCAATAGACCATGGCGTTTTGAAAACAACAATTCCCTTCATTTTAAATTGATAGATTGAAGTTTATTTCCAGTAAAAAAAAGCAGTAGTAGCAGGCATGCATGCTATATTCTTTCCTGTGATTAAAAATATGCTATGTGGAGGTTGCTGATTTTTCACAAAGTTTCAATATATTTTGAAGTCATATACTTCTTGATTCGCCTATATAAGCCATTCCTGCTTGAGCAAGCAACGAAGTACTTTTTTTTGCATTCCAAGGGCATCGGCGTGAAAAATTCTAAAGTTGGAAATATCTCAGAATCTACTTTTCAGAACTGTTCAGTATTGGGAACCTGTTTATATGTGAAGAAGAGTCGTTTACCATTACAATTCTAAAACGCTTAAAGATTGCTGAAGTGTTGCCTAATGGAGTTTCTCAAACTTCTTCTGGAGTCATTTCTTCAACAGCGCTACTTTCCATGTTCATTTTTGCCCGTGTTCGACAGCGATTATTTGTTGTATATATTCCACGAAGTTTTCTATTAGCCTCCAATATTGCAAATATGTCAACATTGTGCGTTGATAATACAGTTTGTTATTCGGTTGGCATTGCCACATGGTCAACACCGTATCTGTGCAAGTGAATTGGCGAATCGTTAGGGAAAGTGTATCTCCGAATTTCGAATTGCCGCAATGGATTAATGCGGGAAATAAGCCGAATAAAATTAATGTCTTCAAGTTTATATCCAAGTATGTACGAAGAAGTACGACTGGCAGGAGGAAACCTGGACCTGACATGAAGAAGAGGCTCAGTAGCATGCGAAGACGTGTTCAAGGAACGCGAAGTATAATGTCTGGCAGGAAGAAAGGACCTTTCAGGAGCATGATTTTTGTCAGGCACAGTGTTTGAAGACTGTAAACTCAATTCTGCAACACAAAACAGAACTTCATGTTTTATTGAAGTAGACAATCATATGTTGGATAAGGTGGTCCTTGTTTACTTTCATTGAAAAATCGTTTTCACGATGCTTGTGCAGAAACACATGAATAGAATGTCTTCCAAATTTTAGCCAAATGGGTCAAATTCACTCATTCGCTTAAGCACTTGCAATCATTCATGAAATGAACATGGTAGAAGCTGTGAAGAAATGTTTAACCGACGTAACTTTTTCAGTTTCAAGAATTTTGTAGCCAAGGTCTGAAAACTTCACAGTTTGTTTAGGGTGTCCGTCCGTTCGTTTGCAGTCCTTTCATCATACCGATAGGATCAAATAGGCTCATAAGGGATCCGATAAGATCAGATGCGACCAGATATGATCAAATAAAAACGTATCAGATAGGATGGAATCAGATAGGCTATAATTGGATCAGAAAGGAAAGGATTGGAAAGGATAGAATCGGATCAGACAGAATCGGCTAGGCTGATAGGTCCTATTTGGATAGGATACGATAGGATCGAATTGAAGCGACTGGATTCTGATATGAACTGATAGAATATCATAGCATCGGATCGGACATAAAAGAATTGAGTTTGCTTGTACAGGATAGTGCAGGTCTGAGCTGGATCGGCCCAGATAGAATACGGTATGATCGGACACTATGTCACAAAGTGGGATATATTCGTATATGATAGGTTCAGATAGGATTTCAGATATAGTGATCGATAGTGATATTCAGTGATCTGAGCTTTTCAAAATTTCTCTGCTGATTACAAATCTGTGGGTGGCTTCTCAAAAAAGCTCTATATGATGCCTTACATTCAAAAACATTCAATAGATCTTCACCAAAGTTTTTTATTCATTTATTCTTTATTCTTTCAGAGCATTACACATAACATCTGAGAAGAACTCATTATTATTTCGGGACGAAGTTCTGCGCACTTTTCAAAAGTGGCAAAATTATATTCTTTGAAAGTTTGAAATTTCTTTCGTAGTTATTGCAAAAATACTTGCGTATTTATAAATGGGCGATTTTTGATGATTTTAAGATATTTCAAGTGAACACATAAAGGGAATTTAACGTCGTACCTGTTTTTTAAATAGATTTTTCCAGAACCTAGATTTCTTAATAAAAATTATTTTCTGACAGAAAAATGGCTCGTTGCATCAAAGAAGAAACTCTTTATTGCAATCTTTAACATACATATCTTCGGTCCCAGAAATTAGACTCAAACTCGCTTTTTTTCTACATGCCAATCCAAACTCAAAGGAGGGTCTTAATGAGAGGCCATTTTTGGCCTGTTTGTATAAAAGGTATAAAAATAAAAAAAATTCTTTTTTGATCTATTCCAAGAGGGGCAATGACATTTATTTCATTGCCGGGTATTGGAAACATAGATAGAATGAGCAAAGTTCAGTTCATTTTAACCCGTTACGACGGGACGCATTTCCACTCATATTTCCGAAACTTGTGTACCATATATGTGTTTTCGGTAATACACTCTTTAATTTCTAAATCAGAAAAACGAGATTTAAGTTGTCTTCATCGTGTACATCTATGTTCTGTGCAATAAAACTGTGAGCTCCAAATGATGGATCCAATATGGCTTCCGTTGAAATATAATTTAATATTTATGTTTTTTTTCCAGTGAATGTGAGAATGCATTGACGCACTGAGTGTGGAACTCGACCTAGAAAACGGTAGTATCCAACAAACTCAGCTTTCCTCACTAGTCATACAATGAACTTTGAACCTCACCGTTGTCGCCTCTCCCGCCCAACCAAGATCATCCTACTTTCAGGCGCAGTAGTAGCAGTATGGGACTTAAGCATTATCTTTCTTGTAGCGAGATAATATGTTTTCTTCGTCTGTTCATGAGGGAAAACACATTGAATCACGGAAACATTCAGTGTAATGATACTGGATTTTAAACCCAATCTCTAATGAGATATTAGTAATCATTAATTGTCATCATTATGACTCGTGATACAATGGATGATTCTGCTCAGCACAATCACCTTTTCCCTACTTGAATCTACCTTTAAGAATGACACAAAAATCTCCTAACGAGATACAATTGCTTATAAACGAAACTTGTTGAACTGAGATGGGTAATTTCTCATAAAAAACTCAAGAAACAAAATCTGAAAGTTTATTCTCCTATGGAATACTAGATTTGGTCATTTTTACTCATAAGCAAATTTGACAGTATTCGAGAATTTATTTTGAAATCCCAAAAATCTATATCTCAATGAGGCATTCTCATTGATAAAAAGAAACAGAAAACGTTGAAGGAATGCTCTTTCCATTCATGGGATTTAAATCCCTCTTTAGATTTAAATTTCGGCAGGCATTTCCTTACGGCGAATTCCCAAGTACTTCCTCGGGAAATGACGCGAAATACCTGGAACATTGAAGGTTCGAGCTCTCACAGCCGGCGAGCGCGTGGTACGAAAAATCGACAAATATATATAAGTAACTTGTCAAGCGACCGGCTGACAAGATAACGCGGCTGTATGTAAACACCGATGTGTTTCCTCGTACAATTCAAATATATATAAAAGAATCTTCTCTTATTGAGTAAGATTCTTGTGGACTATACGTCCTTTCAATCTATGCTGAAAAATTAATCATGGACAATCGCAACGCGCATCGGGGAAAAGACAAGCTTTCTTGTTGGGAGCGGCTATTCAACAGCTCACCCCTCTCGTAGCCAGGTAAGTCCCCACTCCGGTGGCACCTGTGCCACCTGTGCGCTCCGCTGTTGGTGGCGATTTGAAGAGGGTTTACCGCATATTATTTACTATATCGGTAAACTCTGTCGCTTCCTTATCGACTTGCGATATGTTACGTTCCTCAAAGATGGAACTCCTCTTCTGCCCGCTTTTTTAAAATGGGATTTAGACTGGGTAGCTTTTCAAGTTGCTAGCGCCAAGAAACGTGATCATTGAGCGTTACAGGACACATCCCAGCTTTGTAAATGGGCAAGGGCTTGACCAACATTATTTCTATCACCAGTAAAAGAGGCGCTTTCATCTCATGACCTTACTCTAAGATGCCTGAAAGTCACTTTAGTACGCTGAAAAAATGTTTTTTTTTTTTGCTACCGCTACTGGCAGAGAAATTATGGCCCGCAGTGATGAATAATCTAGTTTTTACCGGTACCAGCAGAGATCTTCTTTTGCCGATGCCGCCAGAGAACGTATTGGCCTTCAGTTGCTAATTGTTTATTTGCTTTAATCCTGTGCCACATTTTCCAGAATTTTTCCCAAATTTTGAAGGTCTAACGTACTTCTAGAATGATTCTAAGATAAGATTGATTTTCTATCAACAGTGTATCTCCGAAAATAAATTAAGTGGTGACTTGGTATAGGAAATGTTAGTAAAGGACAGTAAATTCTTGTGAAATATATTATTTGATTTATAACAGACAATTTTTTACAGGGAACGGGAATTTCGCAAAATAATATTTCTTTTGCTGCAGCAGAAGGAAATACATAACAATGTTTGCTTAGGATCGGAATTATTATTCTTTCATGGAAGTCTCAGTTCTGAACCACAATCAGAAAATAGAAGAATCTTTTGAAATCTTTGAAAACTGTTTGAATTCATTAGAAGCTTTTAAGCATTATTCAACTGACCATCGAATAAAATAATTGCAAGGAAATTTGAAATCATTTGTTGTATAGGTACCCTGTAAGTACCAATGTCAGAAAATCGGATAGTCGGACAAATTGTTATCTGGGGAAAGCTCGAAAATGTATTTGAAATTGTTGATATATTTTATTATTATATTCACCAATAGAATTGAGGATAACAACCAAGCATAAGACGATAATAGAAACAATCCTCATCATTCCGAATTAAAGGAAAAACTGATGAATATATTAATTAAGAATTGGATTTACAATGTAACTGGTGAATATTCCACTTTTAAGTTCTTTTGTATAACACGTAGATCCTATAGTCGTTATCAGTTATTTACATTTTATTTGAGGTCATTCCAAGAAAAAAATGTACTCACTAAATTCGTTAAAGCTGATGTCACAATTTATATAATCTTTCATATTTTATATTTCAGCGGAATCTGTCGTTTACTTAAAAATTCATTCTCAGTTTTTGGGGTTGTTTTGAGGCTCCATAATGTTCAGCCGGCGTCCAAATTAAAAGTAATTTAACGGAGATTATTCCCTGGCGACTCCATAGGAAATTATAATAATATCCAGCTAGCTAAGGGAGCGCCTACATTGAGGCGGCCATTATTTTCCTTCAAAAGATGAATTTTTAATCAAGAAGAATTATGTTCTACCAAAATTATGAATTTCCAATCAAAAGTGGAATAATTTTGTTCTCGGATGAAACATTAATTTTCTACCAAAGAAGACTGGACTACCTAAAAAAGCACATTCCACACCTATCTAACAGGGTGAAAAAGGATAGGAATTAAGACCTGTAGCAACCTTAACAAGATACAATATGTAATGGGATAAAAAATACCGTAATGTACTCATGAAGGGGCTATTATCAGGGAATTAATTTTTGCTTACGGCTGAAATGGCTTCCTTGAAATGAAATTCTTGAGCACCTAATGAGGGTACACTTCCCGATGTCAAAGTTGGATTACACGAATGGGAGACAGTAACCAGTCGTATTGTCACTCATTCAGAAATAAGATTGGTGGTTGAACAATTCAAAGCATTTAAAGTTAAAGAAGATGATAGAATATTCCCTGCATTAAGTCAAGAAGGATTTCAGTCCTTGGTGGGTCCGTCGTGCAGCATCTTCCGGGCATGTTTGGCAATGGAAAACACTTTGCCAGCATGAAGAAAGTCAAGGCTCTCTATGCGCTCACCTTCTGCAATAATAGTACAATGGGGAAAGGTGAGGTAGCAATTCTAGCGTTTTTGGACATAGAGGGGGCATTTAGCGTCACCTCAATTAAATTCATACACGATCCTGTTAAAATGCATGGAGTTAATGACAGGGTGATAATGTCGATGCACTACATGTTGAAAAGCAGAACAGAACATACTTCGCTACATGGTTATAAAGTGAAGGCCAAATTTTCAAGTGGATGCTCACAGGGAGAAGTTACTTCATTCACCCAGTGAGCGCTTGTCATTGATGACCTGATTCGTGTTGCAAACGAATCGAGTAAGGGAAACCTGGGGCTTAGAACACAGGATATCTTACTGGTTATATACAATACTAATCATACCCATAATAACAAATGCATTAATTATACGGTTGCCAAGAATTGAATTAATCAATAATATTAAACGACTGGAAGGCCCTTCAAGGATTTTCTATTTAGCAATCACTGGTGCTGTGAAAAAAACATCAGCAGTAGTTCTTGAGGTCATTTTGGACATCCCGCCGTCAATAAGCACAATCTTCGCGAGAATAATATTTTCGGCTCTAAATACTCAGTGGGAATAGGGGCTGGAAGCTATGGAAAGATGAACAGGGTCGAGATAGCAACAGCACTCGGTACATTCTCTGCAGTTTTCAAGGACTAGAGCTCGACAAGATGAAATTTGTGAGGGGGCTTATAGAGGCCAGCACATTCACATGTGTTCTTACAGCCAAGCAGCACTTAAGGCTCTTACATTTGAGAAGTTTACTTCCAGACAAGTCTGGAATTGCCTTCAAGATCTTTTTAAAATTTTCGGTGAAAACTGGATATTAAGGTCAATGAGAACGCAGACACACTGGCTAAGACGGCAGTTTCACAGCCCCTGACTATGGATTTTATTTCTAGTACATGTACTAAGAGGATTGATGAACTCAAACTTCACCAACATGAGGATTGGAGACGACCCTCGTTTTCAAAAGTGTGATGGATAGTTATTGAACTATCCTCTTGTGTGATAATAATAATAATAATAAACCCTACCGAAGGTATTCTTGCGTTGTCATCATGGTAGGGCTTAAGATTTCCTCTGATGAATTTGAAAACTATGCTGCTGTATCATTGTTACTGACTGGGTGTCCCATGCCAGACAAGCAGATAAAGAAGAGGAAAGGGACTGAGTGGAGCACCAAAAACCCATTTATCATGGAGGAGTTGTTAAATCTATATAGACGGTAGTCGCTTCCCGAGGATCGTCGGGGCGCCCCTGGTGCCAACGCTGGGGGCAATTTCTTCACTGCTGTAAAGACATTCAAGATTCAGTATTCCGCGACCACCTTGACGGCGTGAAATGTGAAGTCGCCGAACAAAAAATTTGAGGTTCATGCTTTTGTTCATATGCATAACCTTTCGGGACCCGATATCGAGAGATCTCAGTTCGTCTTTCGTCTATGGAACTACTCCAAATGAATAGAGTTCTACTGGGACGACAAGCATGTTCGTCGCAGACACTTTATTCATCGCCGACAGTTCCAGCGCCAAGGTGTCGTATAGCGCTTCTGTCAACTAGCTCAGTATCTTCGGGGATGCCATTAAGTTTTCCTTTCTTCAGATTAACCTTGGTGCATTCCTCTATCCCGAACTTCACTCAAATCTCTTGAGTGTACTCTTTGACAATTTCGAGAGGTAGATGCAGTTTTGCTTGATTTCTAGCAGAGATCTTAAGATCATCCATGTAAAATACATGAGTGACCTTGTGCTTTCAGTTTCCATGTTTGCCGCAGAGGTACCCTTCGGAATGGCGAAGTGCGAGAGATTGTGTCAATAATGTTAGGCAGGAGACGAGAGGGCTCATGGTGTAGCCCTGTCACACACCTCTCTGGAAGGTGACACTGTTGGTGATAACACGATGTTTTCCAGATGAGATGGCAAATCTGGTTTTTCGAAGCGGTATTAATCTCTCTATACGCCTCACGATCTGTGGATGAACCTTCAAGCTTCCTAACAGACAGATTATAAGTCTATGGGAGGTTCACTCAAAAGCTTCCCGGTAATCAATCCAGGCCATCGAAATCGCTGATAGGATGCTGCGTCTTTGCAGACACATCTATCGATGAGCACGTTTTCCTGACATCCTGCTACGCCTTTCTTCGAGCTGCGTTGTTAATACATCTCTCGCTAAACAGGTCCTATTGTCCGAACAATCCTATCATTCGGGATAGCTTTGAAGATCTTATGCAGTGTTTTGAGACAAGTTATTGACCTGTAATTCTTAGGGTCAGCTAAGTTGCCCGCCTCCGGCAGAAGCACTGTGCGCCCTTCCACGAGCCACTCCGGAAGAGGCTCTTCCGATTTTAGATATGAGGCGAAATTTCGGGTCAGATGCTGGTGGATTGAAGAAAACTTCTTTCACCAGAAGGTCTGGATAACATCTGGTTCCCGAGCGGAATATTCCTTTATTGGTATTAATATGTGTTTCACCTCCTCGGTAGTGATAGGTGGGCATTCCTCCTCAGGTGTTATGAAAGCATTGCACAGCTCCTTGAAGCTATGCATGTTCTTTAAGCCTTCTTCAAGTGGGCATTGGACTTCGTAGACTTTTCTCCGAAATGCTTCGACCTACTCTGGTTTGGGCGGATGGTCGACAGTAATTGGAGGGTCTTGGAAGAGTCGAGATGGGTCAGACAAAAACTGTCGATTTTTTAGACCCATCTATCTCTCCGCTCTAGACTTCTCCTAGCGTTATATAGTACTCGTATTCTGTCAACAATATGTTGCCTGATGGTCAGTAGCTTTGACTTGTTTATTGTGTGATGATGGATCCGCAGTTCGTGCGCGAATCAGCAAATGCTGGCAGTGAAAGTCCGGCCGGATGTTATGTAGTCAATCACACACTGAATGCCGGACGCGTACTGTCTTGCCCAGCCTATCTTTGTGCTGAGTTGATGTATTCGTCTTTTGGTCTTATGATCAACCGTTGGTTCCGTTTCACGGATTGCATCTGCCAAAGCTCTCGCTGCATTGTACATATACACCACAATTGATAGTCCAGAGGTCGGATTATTCGGAAAAATGTTTACGAAGCTCATCATCCAGTTCAGCCAGATCTTTGGGTTCGGGAGATATCTGAATGTTGATGTTTTTCCGGGTCCTGGAGCTCTTCAGGCACGGTTTCGCAGACGTTAATGCAGAAAATGCGAGAGGTCTGGGTGCTTCTCGCGTGACAGAGTTACGCCTCCGCTTAGGGGTTATTCCTTCGGGATTATCCCTGGACAATTGTTCGCGACTGCCTATTAATTATTATTGTAACTATATTCAGCAAAACACTTTATCCGCAACCCGAGGATGCGTTCAGTGGTATTCAGTGATATTGAGGTCAACATCATTATTACGCACGAAATTCCACGTTCAAGAAATGGAATTATAATTCTCTAGGAGAGTCTTGAGTTCCAATTTTCGAAATTATATTTTTCTACTGTAGTTTGCTGCCCTGTACCCAAAATTATAATCATTCACTGAAATTCCCTGTACCAACTCAGAATCGATTTTAATACTTATTTTCATTACAAAATGCATTTTTTCTTTCTTAAATTTTCAACAGTAGAATTTTCAGTAGTTAACTCTTTAATTCTCTTCCATTTTCAACGTTTAATTTTCAGTCGTTGAAAATTAAACTGTTGAGTGACCATTGGATTTGCCAAATTATTATTTGTCAATGGCGGCTCTGAACTTCTTCTTGTGAGGAAAATAATATTGATTTTGAAGCAGATTTTCAGGCATATTTCAAATTTGTGGAGGAAAATTGCTCAATTTTTGCTTACTCATGTATACAATGAAACTGTACTGACTGTTCCAAATAGCAATCAACTTCGATTTTTCTTGTCCACATTTATCTCAAGAACGATTACAAATGTTTGAAAATAATTTCAACAAAAATTGTAAAATTCTCCTGTATTCGAGTAGGGACCTTTTGTATTTACAACATTTGTATGTAGTTAGCAGAATGGAACTCTTAGCTTATAATTTTGTAGTCTGAATTGAAAAAGCTGATTTCTTTATTTTTAACATTGTTTTCAATATTCTAATTGAGTTGAGTCAGGAAACGCTTTGTGATCTTCATATTTTTCTCAAGACCATGATTGCATGCATAAAGAATTCGGAACGTGTATGTGCTGAAAATCATATGGTTCATCATAAACAATTTTTAGTTCACTACTGAAATTAATTTATTCAACAAATGTTCAAAAACTAGTCATACAAAGGATACAATGGAAATTAGATGAATTTCGGTATAATTACAGAGTAGGTGTGCATTGTTCAAAGTTCACGGTGGATAGATCTCTAGTTCAAAAAAGTTCAAAGTAGTTCACTTCCAATCAGAACGTTCTCTTCAAGTTTTACAAAGTTTCGGAGTCTGGTTTGAAGAAGAAAACACAAATTAACGTGGAATCTGATGGAAATGAAGTGCGTTGAGTATAAAAACAATTAGCGAAGTGATAACATCGCACAGAATTATTAGACGCGCAATGTTTGAATGTGTATAACTGTATTCTGTATTATAGGAATGTAATGTATCAGAAGTATGAGGAGTCGCACGTTTGATGTTAGATTGTAAGTGAAAACGTTGAGCTCGTTCAGAGAAATCATATTACACAGCACTTTTCCTGCTTCCAACATGCGCAATCTTTTTCCATACATGTTTCCAGATTCTAAGTTTTATTTCCACTTTATTATACGAGGAGTGGCTATTAAATAACAAGAATTTCGCTTCTACAGAAGAAGTAGGCATACGCCAAACACCAGCTACCGACAGCTGTTTACACTGAAGCCTTCCCTTTCGAATGCAGTACCTCTTGCATCTGTGAACTAAGCCGTATAGCCTTGGTATCTGTTTGCATAAGAGTTGTATTTTTGTTCCGCCGGAAAAATTTTAAGTGTAACAATGGAGCAAAAAATTGTTGTGAAATTTCACATGAAACTTGGCGAAACCGTTACTGAAACTTATAACTTATTGGAGAAAGTATATGACAATGGATGTTCATCACGTGAACGTGTTTTTGAGTGGTTTAAGCCTTTTCAAGACGGCCGAGAAGACGTTGAAGATGATTCACACCCGGGTCGTCCTCTCACGTCAAAAACAGATGGCAGTATCGAAAAAAGCGATACTACTGATATCCGAAGTGTGGAAGGACACGTCATAGGTTCTACACCAAAACAATGCGCCGGCTGATTCCACATAGGCTGTCCAAAGGTTTCTAGCCAAATACAGCATCCCAGTGTTAGACCATCCGCCTTATTCATCGGGTCTGGCGTTGTGCGACTTCTGTTTCCTAAGGTGAAATCTGCATTAAAAGGAATAAGATTTAAGTCCATTCAAGCTGTGAAAGAGAAAGCGGCGCGCGTTCTGAAGGAGCTGACAGAAGAAGACTTCCAGCACTTTTTCAAACAATGAAAGATTTGCATGGAAAGTTGTAGGGATAGAGGAGGGGTCTTTATAGAAGGTGATAATAAACAGGCATGTATGAAATCAAAAGAAAATGTTTTACAGCACCAGTGTCTTTATTTAATAGCCGCACCTCGTATTATTCGTATTATTCACTTTTTTAGATCATTGGTACTAGCTGCAAAAAGTTACAAAATATTTCAACGTCACATACTTTTCAAATAAACTATATAAGTCGTTCCATCTTAAGAGGACAATGTCGTACTTTTTCTGTTGCATTCCGATGACTTCTGCGTGAGGAATTGGAAAGACAAAAAAATCTTAGTATCTAACTTTCAAAGCTGTTCAGGATTGAAAAGCTGTCCACATGTGGAGGAGAGTTGTTTACCTTTATTATTCTAAAACTCTTCAAGATTGGTGCAGAGCCTGATAACGGAATTTCTCGAATTTCTTCTCGGGTCAGTTCTTGAACCGCCCCGCTGCTCATGTTTATTTTAGACCTCTTTTGATAGCCTCTTCTTATTGTGTATAATCCACGAAGTCTTGTGTTGCCCTCCACTACTGCAAGTACGTCACCATTGGACGTTGATAATACAGTTTGTTCTTCGGTTAGCGTAAGTACATTAGGGGCATTACGTTCTCTTTTCAATTGAATTGGTTTATCGCGAGGGAAAGTATACCTTCGAATTTCAAATTGCCGTAAAGGATTAGTGTAGGGGATAAGCCGAATAAAATTAATTTCTTCAAGTTTATATCCAAGTATGTATACAGAAGGAAGACTGGGTGGAGGAGATCTGGACCTTGCACGAAGAGAAAGTTCGGTAGAAGGCAAAAACCTGTTTGAAGAACCTGGAGAAGGATTTCTGGCAGCAGGACGAAACGCTCGCGGTGAAGGCTGTCTAGCAGGCTGAGGAAACGTTTCCAGAGAATGATTTCTGCCAGGAGAAGAAGAAATTTTGGAACTGGAAACACCCGGCACAGGACTTGAGGTCTGTGAACTAAGCTCTGTAATTAAAATGGAGTTTTATATTTTCTTGAAGAAGACAATCGTATGTTGGTTAGGGTGGTTGTTCTTAACTTAAAGAAAAAACATTTTTGCGATACTAGTGCGGATAAGATTTATCCAGCCTCCCAGGTACTTGAAATTTCCTAGTATAGTATAGTATATATATATATATGTATATGTATATGTATATAATGGATATATACCTCATTATTTCTAAGATTCATATTTGAAGAATTAAAAATGACTTCTTGAGAAAACTAATAATTATAGTTTCATCCGAAGTTTCGCACGATTTTTTAAAGCGACAAGGGTTGTACATTCTAAAGCTTGAAATTTCTTGTTTGGTTATTGAAAAAATAATTGCATATTCGGAAATAGGTGATTTTTCATTTTTTTTAAATTTTATTTATTGGAAGCTCACATTTTTTATTAAAAATGATTTTTGGCTCTAAGTTTATAATTTTTCAAGTTGATAATTGTAATATTGTATTATGCTTAGAGTTAAGAAGTTCTACAAATTGGAAGGAGAAACTCAAGAAGTTAACCATTTTTTAATTGAAATTGGGGAATTTCCAAACGTAAACCATTTTTTTCAGAAGGAGTACATTTAAATTCAAACAATTTTTCGATTTGAAACCAATTAACTATTCAGAATCTTCGTTAGGAAAAAAGTTTGATTTCAAAAAGCATTCAATGGACTTTAGAATTGTCAAGTGAATTCGGTTTGAATTCTGGGAGAAAGTAAGTTTCTGAGTTTTGTTACAAGTTAATTACTCTAATCTTTTAATACTACTTATTCTGAATTTTTTTGTTCAATTGACGTTTTTTTTCTTGCTTTTGGAGTGTTGTACCAGATTTTTCACAGAACTATAGAGGTCTACTATAAATTCAAAATTATTTCAAGATAAGGTTTATTCTCCGTCAACAGCGAATTTTCGGGAATGAATGCAATTGTTACTTAAAATAGGAGATCTCAGTTAAGACTTATGATTTACACTTCAGGGCAGCGATTTTCCGCAAGGAATTTTGGCAACAAAAATTATTTTGCTTCAGTAGGAGAGAACTTGAAAGAATCTCTGTTAAACCCCTTCACAGTCAGGCGAAAACATATTGTGCCAAGAATTTTTTTGAGAAAAAACACTTTAGAATCACGTAACATTTGCAGGGTAATGTTTTCGGGGTCGCTGAATCCAAATCTGAAGTTGAATTTTCAAAATTCAAAATGGCGATTCCAATATAACGACCATAAAATTATAAACATGTTTGGATCTAGATAAAATTGGTGATACATATGTTCCTGGGGTCGCTGCTTTTGAATCTGATGTTGGATATTCCAAATTCCAAATGGCGGATCCAATAAGGCAGAGATAAATCATTAGATATGTTTGGATAATAATAATTTGGTGATACTTAAGTCTTTGGGGTCACTGAACTGAAATCTGATGGTTTATTCCGAAAATTCAAAATCGCGGATCCAATATGGCGGACCAAAATTATCCAAAACGTTTAGAATTTGATCGGATTATTCATATTCACGTTTTTGGGATCGCTCAATCGAAATTTGCTGATGGATGTAAACTGAATGTGAGTAATAAAAAAAAAATGAGTCGGGATAAGCGCTAGCATGGAATGAGTGTTTTGAGCACAGCAGTGTCTCGTTTATCTTGTACTTCATCCTCTTCTTCCTTACTCCGATAATGTTCTACAAATTTTTGATCATTTTGGTCCGCCACATTGAATCCGAAATTACAAATTTTAGAAATCCAAGACCTAATTTCAATTCAACGAATACAAAAACATAAGTATTACCAATCTTATCAAGGTCTTACTTTTTTAATAATTCATGTTCGCCATATTCGATCCGCTGTTTCGTATCTTGCAAATCTAAACCAAAATTTGAATTGACCCACATCAAATGTCAAAAAATCACTCATTAAATCCAAATTCAAACATTTTTTATAATGTATGTCCGCCATATTGGATCCGCCATTTTGAATGTTGAAAATCCAACACCAGATTTCGATGCAGAGACCCCAAAAAACATAAGTATCATAATTTTATCAAGATAAAAAACATTCTTGATAAAAGATGTCCGCTATATTGAATCTGCCATTTTGAGTTTAAAAGATCAAACACATGATTTCAATCTAGCGACTCCAAAAACATGAGTATCACCAATCTTATCAATATCAAATTTCTAATAATTTACTTCCGCCATATTGGATCCGACATTTCGAACTTTGAAAGTGAAATATCATATTTAATATCAACAACTCCAAACACCTAAATATTACAAATTGTATCAATGTCCAAAAATTTTTAGTCGTTGATGTCCGCCGTATTTGACCTGCCATTTTGAATTATGAAAATCCAACAATAGATTTCAATTTAGCGAACCCAGCAACCTACGTATAACCGATTTTATCAAGAGCCAAAAATTATTAATAATTCATGTCTTCCATATTGGATCCGCCATTTTGAAGTCTGATAATCCCAGATCAGATTTGAAATCAACGGCCTCAAGAACCTAAGCATCATCAATTTTATCGAGGTGCAAACAGTTTTAATAATTCATATCCGCCATATTGGGTTCGCCATTGTGAATTTCTAAAATCCAACATCAGATTGAAATTCAGCGACCCCAAAAACCCTATAATACTGAAGTACAATTAAATCGGATCACGTTAAATCATTTTCTTTCAAAATGGCGACATATGTGTTATGATGCAAAAGTGGCACGACTTTTTTTGTCTCCATATGTGTCACTGAAAGTGAATGGGTTCAGCTCAGAATTATTAGTCTTTTCCTAAAATTTTCTATTTCAAATCAGAATGATAATTATTTTCCATAATTGCCTATTCCATATCAGGAACCTTTGAAAATCGTTCAAATACATTAAAATCTTTGTAACTCTTTTCAATTGACCAACATAAATAACCAATTGACGCGGAATTCAAAATCATTCATTGGGTAGACACCTTGTGAATGAGTCAAAAAATCTGATAGTCGGAAAAATTCTAATCATCGAAGAGCGTGAAATTTTAGATATATTTCATTATTATATTTACCAACAGAATTGAAGACAACCGACAAGGACAAGGCGAGAGTAGAAACAATAATCATCTTTTCGAAGTAGAGAAGAAACTGATGAATGTTGTTATGAAAAAGGTTATTAATAATGTAACCATCTATTATTCTGATGTTCAATTCGTTTCACAACACATGTATTCTGTAGCCCTTATCTCTCGGAATGTAGACATTAGGCATGTCCGTACCAGCTATTTACATTTCATTAGAGTCTCTTTCAAGGTAAAAATGTACTTTATAAATTCGTTGAGACTGAGATCACAATTTATATGATCTCTTATATTCTAGCGAAATCTATGTTCTGCTTAGAAAATTCAATTTAAGTTTTTTGGGCCTGTTTTGGGGCTTCATAAGCTGGCGTCAAAGTTAAAAGTAATTTAGCGAAAATTATTTCCGGACGACTCGACAACAAATTATAATAATCTCCCGCAAGCTGAGGGAGCATCCACATTAAGGTGTTCCTTATTTTTTACTTCTTGAATTTTTTTGCTCCCATTCCTATAGGTTCTGTTTAAATGCTGGAAAAAATGACCTTTGAATATGAACCACATCATTTAATATTTAAGAGAGGGGGGGGGGGGGGGTGCAAAGGCCATGAAATTTCCCAATGATTTGACATGGAAAAAAGTCAGCTTTTTGTAAATATAATATTTCAACGCAATTATATGTTGAAAATAATTTCGTGTCTCATTATTTTATTCAGAATTAACCAGAAAATAAAAATCAATTATAAACATTGAAGGTAAATGATTTTAAATCACTCTTATGGGTCCCCCAAGAAAACTCGATGAGTGACAAATTTGTTTTCATTAAGGCTTTTTGAAAGTTTTTCCCATAGATAATCATTTATTATTCATTTAAGAACAGTTTCTGATTTTTGTACCAAGTGTAAATTGTCTAAATAATTTTACTTTCTTTGAACATTTGTTTCTTTCAGGAAAGTCGCGAAATGAACGTATTTTCTGGCTTCCTGAATTCTTCAAGCCATGATAACAATGAAGTAACTTATTTAAGTAATTTAAAATTATTTTAATAATACCTGTATGTTCAAGCATATAGTTTTCCCTGAGAAGGGAAAAAAATGTTTTATCTCATGAAATTTGCGACATATTCTAATATTTGTCCGTGCTAATTTATTGAATAAGAATACTTGCATATGTTTAAAATAATTAAAATTTTTATTCCGTTTAAATATTTTATTTTCGCTATTTTCCAAGATATTCAAAGAATTTTTAGGTACAACTTTATTTTACAGGAATACTTTTCAAATGTAGAATGAGCAGATAAATCATACCGGTACGTACTCATTATGGATATTCAAAAATTATTGTACATATAGAAAAACATTCAGGATTATATACTCACTTGAAATCATGTTATAAAATTTGATTAATAATGTAACTGAAGGATATTCGAGTGTTTTATCAGAGTATGTGGAAAAGGCATGTGGACATCACCTCAGAGGTCCGGGGTTCGATCCCTGAGCCGGTACCTCTTGAAATTTTTCTATGTACCTTTACCAAGGTTCTGGTGGTTCGGAACCCACCTTGAGCTGTAGGTCCCCCCATCATGCACTTGACTGCAACCCAGTCCGTGAATGATGGGGTAAAAACCAGGCTTCGTCCAATATGTCAAGGCACACGCTCTTATCAGATCACATGATTGCATTATAATAATGCGTCCGTGACTGATAATATATACCGGGGCAACCCCGTGCATAATATTCAAACAAACGAAAAATCCAACTATAACCAAAAAATGTCTTCGACATATTGGGCTGCCTGAGAGAAAAATGAGTTTCCAAACTGCAAACTACATCATGCTTCTAATTTTGTACCTACAACATCATCGTAAATGATTTCAAACAACGTATTGAAATAACTTATAACATCCTGATCTCATCAGTCACTTGACTTAGTCCGTGGCTATGACGAAAAACCGGGTTCACCCGAGAAAAAGTATGAAAAAAAGTGATAATAATCTAATACATATCATATTATATCCCATGCCCATTACCTCGTAGATGACAAGAATAAAGTTTATCTTACACGGAGAGACTTTTGGTATTAATATTTCTTTTATCGCATATTCATAATTAAAATAAAATATACGAATTTAGGGATAATCGAGGTACGGTTAGAAAAAGTCGAATAGTGACTATGAAAATGCAGACTAATATTTCTGATTGGAATAAATCGTAAGAATATTAGACTCTTACACGCACAAAATAACGAAAATTGGTGTAGTGCTTCGAAAGAAACGAAACAAACGCTTTGCAATCTTTCTAAACCACTATACGAAAAATGGGGGTCACGTGATCTTGTATTTCACGCTGGCGCATGGCAAAAAGAAAGACGGGTGGAAGTGTATGAACGCACACTACTACATAGGCTACAAATACATCTTTATATATATATATTTGTGTATTCTTTGACGACGCTCGCTGGCTACAGTGTGGTTTGTTTACGAATCCTATATTAACACCTATACGCATATATAAAACTATCTTATATCTATAAATCGCACGCATTACGCTGAGACTTATGATTCTTTTTGCAACACCCACCTCTAAAGTTGAAGTTTGCATGCATGTAGATGGTGCCTAAAGTACCTTATTTGAGCCGACTGTGCGTGAAACAATTTTCGCGCATGCGCAGTTTGAAGATGGCTTACTTTAGACACTGGGGAAAAAGTTCTGCATGCGCACATTCGAGATGAGGTACTTTAGACACTGGCAAAGGTAACTTTAAACACTGGTGTTGGTATCTTCTTGAAATAATTTTACATTCAACTTGAGCAAATGTGTTAATGATTGAAGTTTTGTTTTTAGGGTTTCGTTGCCCCCCCCCCCCCCCGGTGACAAAAAAGCATGAACGCCAACATTTCTTTTCAATAATTTTTTTCCAACAAATTTTTTTCAACAAATTTTTTTTCAAAATTTTTTTTCACCAAATTTTTTTTTCCAACATTTTTTTTCTCAAAAATTTTTTTATCAAATATTTTTTTTCTCAAAATTTTTTTTTCACCAAATCTTTTTTCCAAAAATTTTTTTTCCAAAAATATTTTTTGCACAACATTTTTTTTTAGAACATTTTTTTTCGAAAAATTTTTTTTAATTCCTTCACTCCACTGTATGCAATATAAAATTAGTATTTTTCGTTACCACCTCCTAACAACTTTTTCGGTCGGGCGTTGCAAAAAATAGCGTGTGATACACGTGCGCCTAGGTGATTAGTAACTCGTGTGATTGCATTATTCGCCTGCGGTTCGAAGCACTCGTCTATGTTTTCGCACTCGCTTCGCTCGTGCGCTAACCATCGGCTCATGCTTCGAGCCTCCGGCTTATGCTGCAAAATTCACACTCGCACACAATCACCTATTTTACGCACTTGTATCACAAATAACTATTCTGCCCTTATATACTAACCAGTGAAACGTATCGCTACTTGTGAGAAACTAATAGTGCTGGGTCAAAAATTGTAGGTGCCCCGGACTTTATTATATATTTATATTGATAATTTATATGCTTATAAACTATAATTAAATAAATACACTATTAACGCGACTAACATTTGCATGAAAAATTTGGTTTCAGAAACTTAAGAAC
>CAKNXH010060112.1:19014-79258 GCA_932178445.1 Andricus quercusramuli
TGTACGTAATTTTTAGTTTCCAAAAAAATTTTTAATAGTTATTGCGAGTAGAATTAGGTAGGGTGTCCGAGAACTTCATTTTCAAAATTCCTATATTTTTCCTTATCTAATTTTTCCTTTTCCTTGATCATTAATATTCAAATACCAGCATTTTATTTTTGAAATACTTTTAACATAGAATGTTTCATAAACGTAATAAAACAGTATTTCAGATACAAAACTAAAATTTTCAAATTTGTTAATTCAATTAAACAAAAAAATGTCTTTTCTACTATAAAATATGGCTCTTTAACAAAATACTTGAATTACAACAAAATAATTGAATTTTTAACCTAATAGTTGAATTTTCAACCTGAAAATATAAATTCCCAACAGAAAGTGTCATAGTTTATATTTCAATCGAAAAACTTGAAATTTATACAAAACATTTTTTTTTTAAATTAAAAACACAAATTTTCAACAAATAAAGATTTTTCACTGAAGAAATACAATTTTCCCTAAACTGTTGAACCTTCAAGCCAAAAGACGAATTTTCTCTACAAAAATTGAATTTAAAAACGAAAAATATGACTGAAGCAAAAAAAAAAATTTTCCACGAATCTAATGCATTTTTACCCAACAAAAATGAAATCTGAAACCAAGAAAATTATTTTATTTACCAAGAAAAGAAGAATTTTCAGCTAGAAAATATCAATCTTAAAAAAATGGAAAACTTACATTTTCAGTTGAAAAATTAATTTTAAACAAAAAAAAGGACTTTTCCACTAAACAGTTAAATTTTTAACCAGAGACATAAGCCTTCAATCACAAAAATAAGTTTTTAATAATTTAGTTTAACTTTTCCTCATGTGGTTGAATTTTCAATTTAAGAAGATTAATTTTCAAAAAAATATTTAAAGTTTCAACCAAAGAAACGAATTTTCAACTAAAAATATAACTATTAAAAAAAATGATTTTTTGTACTAAATGATTCAACCAAATCTATAAAATAAAATAGTTGAATACTCAAGTGAAGGAGACCAATTTTTAACGAAAAAGTTAAAAAAAAAAAGAAATTTCCACCAAAGCGGATGAATTTATAAATCAAAAAGATAAATTAAAAAAAATAGTTGAATTTTCTGTTAGAAAAGATTTTAGTTTAATTTTCACGATCAAACTATGAATTTTGAACCAAGAAATAAGTTTCTACGCAAACAATAGAATGTTCAATCCAAAGAGACAAATTTTTATCCAAAAAGGATGACTTTTCAACAAAATTGTTGAATTCTCTACTCAAGAAATTTTTATTCGAAGTAGATGAAATTCCTCTTGAAACAAATGAATTTTAATTTAAAAAGAAAATAAATTTAAAAAAATTTGAATTCTCATTCAGAAAAGATTACAGTTGATTCTTCAAGATCAAAATATGAATTTCCAACAAAAAATAAGTTCCTACGAACAAAATTGAATTTTTCGCCCAAAAAGATGAGTTTTTTTCGAAAAAAGGGATAAATTTTTAATGAAATAGTTGAATTCTCTACCAAATAGTTGAATTTTCACCCAAGAAAGATGAAATTCGTACTATTTTTAATGATTTTCAATAAAAAAAGGACACACTTTTTTAAAAGTTGAACTTTCATCTAGAGAAGCTTTCAGCTCATTTTTTAAAACCAAAATATGAATTTTAGAGAAGAACTGAATTTTCTACGAAATAGTCAAATTTTCAAAAAAACAGTAGAATTATCAACTAAAAGTATGACTTTTTAACAAACTAATTTTATTCTCAACCAAACTGCATTTTTATCCAAGAAAGATGAAATTTCTCTTAAAACGAATGAATTTTTAATTGAAATTTTTTTTTCAAATAGTTGAATTTTCATCATGAAAATATTTCAGTTCTCTTTTCAACATAAAAATATTGAATCAAACCAAAAAGTAAATTTTCTACAAAATAGTTAAATTTTCATAAAAACAACAGAATTTCCAACCAAAAAATATGACTTTTCAACAAAATTGTTGAATTTTAAACCAAACAGTTGCATTTTTATGAAAGAAAGATGTAATTTCTGCTATAGCAGGTGAATTTTGAAATTAGAAAGACAATTTTTCAAAAAAGAGTTGAATTCTCATGCAGAAAAGATTCCAGTTGAATTTTCAAGATCAAAATATGAATTTCCAACAAAAAATAAGATTTTGCGAATAAAATTGAATTTTTCATGCAAAAAGATGAATTTTTTTCTAACAAAAGAGATGAATTTTCAACGAAATAGTTGAAATCTCTACCAAATAGTTGAATTTTCAGCCAAGAAAGATGAAATTTGTACTATTTTGAATAATTTTCAATAAGAAAAGGACAAACTTTTTTAAAAGTCGAACTTTCATCCAGAGAAGATTTCAGCTCATTTTTTAACACCAAAATATAAATTTTGAAGAAAAAGTACATTTCCTACAGAATAGTTAAATTTTCAACAAAACAGTAGAATTCTCAATCAACAAAATAGTTTCATTCTCAACCAAACAGTTACATTTTTATCCAAGAAAGATGAAATTTCTCTTAAAACGAATGAATTTTTAATTGAAATTTTTTTGTTTAAATAGTTGAATTTTCATCCTGAAAATATTTCAGTTCTCTTTTCAACATAAAAATATTAAATCAAACTAAAACGTAAATTTTCTACAAAATAGTTAAATTTTCATACAAACAACAGAATTTTCAACCAAAAAATATGACTTTTCAACAAAATTGTTGACTTTTAAACCGAACATAAAAAATACTTCAATAAAATAGTTAAATTTTCATCCAAAGAAGATTTCAGCTTTTTTTTCAGAAAATGAGTCGAATTTTTATCCAAAAGGATTTCAATAGACTTTCTACTGAAAAATACAAATTCTAAACAAAAAGTAAATTTTCTACAAAATAGTTCAATTTTCAACAAAACAGTTGCATTTCTGTCCAAGAAAGATGCAATATTTCTGCTAAAAAAATATGAACTTTTAAATCGAAAAGACAAATTTTCAGAAAAAATATTTTACATCCAAAAAATATTTCAGTTGATTTATCAACAAACAAATATGCATTTCAAACAAATGGTTTATATTATATGAAAAGGGTTGAATTTTTAACTCAAAAAGGTGAAATTTGAACAAAACAGTTGAATTTGCAAAAAAATGATGTCTTTTAGAAAATTGTTAAATTTTTAACCAAATAATAAAATTTATGACTAAAAATATAATCTTCAGGAAGAAGTTTTTGCGAATTTGGAAAAATTGCATACATGAGTGAAGGACCCCCACCCCCCTAACGTAACAAATCGTAACAAAATGTCTCTACCCCCCCCCCCCCTGAGATGTTGCGTAATTTAAGTGCGTAATTTAAGTTTTTCGAATAATATTGCATTGATTTGTTTTTAAAATTATGGAATGTGCTCTCTCTCCTAAAATGGAAATAATAAAAGAGAGTTTTATGTTTGTAAATTATATTTTTTTAAATCCATAATTACTCGCACTTACGCGTCCCTATGACGGGTATGAATTTGACCTTATTGTACATACTCATAACAAAAATATAAAAGCAGGTTAAAATGTAAAAAGATGTGGTGTTTTAAGAATGTAAACCTTGGAAATCCACTGAATGCATGTCAAACGGATCATCATCTTCGCAAGGTCGCATACAGAAAAGAAGTTATGGTTGTGACTGCAAAAAATTTACTACTGCCGCAAGTTTAAAATATTTACATCACGAAATGGATACCAGAAGGGCGTAATTGGCGAGTAACGTGAATGTGATAATTACTATGTTTCGTCACGTGTCTTCGTACCATCCCTGTCTACCTTGAATCACATCAGGAAATGTTAAATAATTGCAATTTGTTCAACTGAGAAATTTTATATTTATTATTTCTCGAATTCCATCATCTAGAATTCTATGGAAGAAATATGTACAAAACTACTGAACTGTCACGTATAGATAATGTAATAAGCTCTTTCCTCGAAGTATATATGTTTGAACAATCATCAATTTATCATAATATGACTTGAATAAATTTATCTACTTCGACTTCAGATATTAGATGCAACAAATGTTTTCACTCGAGTAACAAGCTTTGTGCCAGCCAGCTGCTCTTTACTAGGGCAGAAAATATGTTCCTCTTTGCATATTTAAAGAAAGGTCACAACATTGCCGCGAATTAAACATCCGATCTTTACGATATGATTGACGGTAATTTATGCGAAATATCTTAACAATGATCTGTCACGACTGAGATTGCTGGGAAATTCGTGATTGTGTACTTTAAAGGCTTAATTTATTGAACAATTTTACTACATCAGTATGTACCTACGTTTAATTTGAAGAAGGGCTTTTTGATCATATTTATCGAATTTCTTGTTTCAGAGAGTTTTGATGACTCTATATATATATTCAACTGAGGAAAAATTAAATCAATTATTACAAATTTGATAAACGGAAAATCTCTTTGAAGATTTCGTTAAACTTAAAAAAAATATTATTACAAAGAATGAGAAATGATCTGAAAAATGTTTTACTTTTTTTCAGTTTCTTCGAGTAGACGCACCCACTCATTGAACTTGTTTTTTTTCTTCTGTTCAGTCATTCGGGCTTTACTTTATAGATTTAAAAAAATGCGATTTAGCCAGTTTTGAATCTACCACAAAAAATTCATTCCTAATTTATATTCAGATAAGGCGACTTATACAGGAACATTTAGGACTTAAGAAATTGCATAAATATTATGAAACGTTCTTTAATGGGAATTGGTTAGTTATGCTACCCTTCAATTTTTCTAATTAATTATACTTTGAAAGAAATTAGATTTTATAATGAACCCGAACTTGCCAAACCTGTTACTCGCTTCGGGAGATATTATACTAATTCGACATACGAAGCATTGTAATTTACACATTTTTTGCAAAATCTTCGTATTTTATTAGCATAGTATGTTTATCGTGACCCTCAAGACTATGCCGAACCTGATATAAATAAGTGTGGGTGGTTTAATTTTGGATAGAACATTAACGACCATTCCCCCCCCTCCCCCCAACAAATTAAGTTTGAATTGACACTCAAACAAAATTCAATTTTACCTGCAGTAAAATGAACTAAAATTTGATCTTCGTCAAATACATTTGGATTTTTGAGAATGATGATGCTTACAAAAATGGATATTGCATATAATAGTATGCACACAGAAAAAAGTTTTGTTTTAGCTCAAAAATTTGGCTAAAATCTTGCATTGAGATATTCTTGTAAAAAAACAACTCTCGGAAAAGAATATCTAAAAACGTAGAAATATTGTTTGTCTAGAAAATTGAATCATTAATTTGTAACTTTTAGGTAACTTTGTTACTATTTTAAAAAGTAACTTGTACGTAATTTAGTGACTTAGTTATGAGTGGAAAATTAATCTCTTTTGGTTGAGGATTCACCTATTTTGTTGAAAATCTGTCTTTCTTGGTTGAACTGAACTGTGATTGATTTTAAATTAAAATCTTTTTTGTTTCAAAAAATATCGCATATAATATTTTTCGTTGAGAATTCGTCTCTTTTATTCAAAAATGCAACTTCTTGGTTGAAAATGTATACATTTTGTTAAAAATTCAACTATTTTGGTAGAAAGTTAAACTATTTGGTTAAAAGGCAACTTTTTTGTTGAAAATTCATATTTCCGGTTTAAAAATACAAATGTTTTGTAAAGAATTAGTCTTTTTGGCTTGAAAATTCAACAATCGAGTGGAAATTTGGTTTCTTTCTTGGTTAAAAATTCGGCTTTTTCTTTTCGAAATTTATCTATTTTTTGGTAAAGAAATCTCGTTTTTTGTTGTTGAAAATTCAACTCTTTCAGTTGAAGATTAATTTTATTTGGTTGAGGATTTAGCCATTTTGTTGAAAATTCGCCTTTTTTGGTTGAAATAATATCAACTGTATTATTTTTCGTTGAAAAATTAATATATTTTGGTTGAAAATTCATGTATTTTGTTAAAAATTTAACTATTGTGGTATTAAGTTAAACTAGTTGGTTGAAAAATAACGAAAATTTCGGTTAAAAATTCAATTCTTTATAGAAAAGTTTTGTTTTTGGTTTGAAAATTCATCTCTTTCAGTATAAAAAAATTTGTAGAGGGTTCAGCTATTTTGTGGAAAATTTGTCTTTTCTGGATAAGTATTTATTATTTAACTACTATTTGTTGAAAATTCAGTTATTTGGTTGGAGCTTCACAACCTTGGTTAAAAATTTAATTATTTTTTTCCAAATTCGTTTTTTTTTTGTGTTTAAAGTTCAAATCTTTTGTTGGAAAATTCAAGTATTCGATTAAAAATGAACTTTTTTCATGGAAATTTAACAGTATAATAGAAAAAAATCTACGAAAATTGAATCTTTGAGATTACTAGTTGAAAAAATTAATTTCCAATTTTAAAAACTAGTGTTCAACCAAATAAATGAAACTTCAACCAAAAAGATTAATTTTCTACCGAAAAAGAATAATTTTTAACAAAATAAATGAATTTTCAATCAAATATTATAATTTTTAATGGGATTTTAACCTGTTAGTTGAATTCTCAACTAGAAGATTAATTTGTTACCAAAAAAAATACAAATTTTTAAATAAATAAGAGAAATTTTCCAACAAAAAATAGAATAGTTCGATTTTAAGTGAGTTTGAATTTAAAAAATCTAATTTTCAACCAAAGAAATGAAACTTCAAACAAAAAGTTGAATTTTCTACCAAAAAAGAATAATTTTTAACAAAATACATGAATTTTCAACCAAATACTATATTTTTCAGTGGGATTTTCAACATAATAGTTGAACTCTCAAATAAAAGATCAATTTGTTACAAAGGAAGACAAATTTTTAACTAAAAAAGATAACTTTTCAACAAAAAATAGAAAAGTTCAATTTTAAGTGAGATAAATAAGTTTTTAGCCAAACAAAATAATTTTTCAACTGAAACAAAATAATTTAAGGTCTGTCAAAAAAAAATTCGACAGGAAGTGGAATAGGTACATTTTTAAAGAAAAAATAAATTTTTTAAAACAAATTTTCAATAAACGAAATGAATTTTCAACCAAAAAGATTGATTTTCTACAAAAAAAAAACAACAAATTTTCAACAAAATAGATGAATTTTCAGCTAAAAAAGATAAATTTTTAACAAAAGAATCTAATAGTTTAATTTCAAATTATAAAGAAACGTTTTTAGCCAAATAAAAGAAACTCAAAACGAAATAGTTCAATGTTCAAGTAATTTTATGAATTTTCAACCAAAAAGATTCAATCTACAACGAAAAAAATCTACGAAAATTGGAACCTTAAGATTTTAGTTAAAAAAAGTGCAGTTTCGATTTAAAAAATCTAATTTTCAAACAAAGAAATAAAACTTCAAACAAAATTTTGAATTTTCTTCCGATAAAGAATAATTTTTAACAAAATACATGAATTTTCAACCAATTTTCAATCGGATTTTTAACCAATTTTCAAGTAAAAAAGACAACTTTTCGACAAAAAATAGAACAGTTCAATTTTAAGTGAGATAAATAAGTTTTTAACCGAACAGATGAATTTTTATCCAAAATAATTTAAGGTCTACCAGAAAAAAAAATTTCGACATGAAGTGGAATAACTAGATTTTTAGGGGAGGGGGAATGTTTAAAAACAAATTTTCAATCTACGAAATGAATTTTCAATCGAAAAGGTTAATTTTCTAAAAAAAAAAAAAAAAAAATTCAACAAAATAGATGAATTTTCAGCTAAAAAAGACAAATTTTATCACAAAAAATAGAATAGGTCAATTTGATTTTTGTTTGTTTCAAAATTCAACTATTTAGTTAAATATTTTCAGAAAAAATATTAACTATACATTAATCAAATAATTCTTTTTCTTAGAAAATCAATCATCTTGGTGGAATTTCGTTTTGAATTTTTTTATGTAATGAAAAGATAATCAGTGCGCACGTAGCGCGCACAGTGTTCTAGTTACTCAAATAAAGTTACTTATCCAGCACTGATTTAATGCTAATTTCTTTTTCGTGTAGTACCCATCGACGTGTCCATAATATCTTAAGCCAAAAATAGGCTTAATTTGAGGTGTAAAAAAATTGAGCTCTAACAAAAGTAAGACTTTTTGCATTCTCACATACTTTTCTCATATAACATATGTACGTCTTTCGATTGGTCGGGAAAGTTAAAAGGCATGATGCGCCTGTAATTTGGTAAAGTGAAAGAAATCGAAATTAAAAGCCGGTCGGGTGTGGAGGATGATCTGCGAAAAGAGGCATGAGGTCTGGATAAATCTACTTACTGGGGGCCCCCCCCCCCCCCCCCGCGGCCCAGACATATGACGTCCGAAAGGAGCGACTTGGCCGATGCGATGATCATACAGCATCGCAAGGGAGGTGGGTGGGGGTGGATCATCGTGAACCATCACACATATTTATGAGTCACACGTACATGCGCAAGACCCAGAGAATGGAAGGGAAAGATCTGGGCCTTTTCGTATAAATGCCGGGCACTGCTCGTCTTCAGGATGCAGATTCAATCTGACCCAATCGTCTCCACGACCCCTGGCAAATTTTCCATAATGCGTTCCTTAGTGAGTGTTACATTTATACCGTATTATCCATTTTTTTATACCCTATACATTTTTTTTTATAACCGACTCGCGTGTGCACGTGAAAGGACGCTTTTTATACTGTGTTTGGCGATTTAAAAAAAATTCTTCTGTCAGAAACGCGAGTGTGAAGTTGAATGAGAAATTTCATTCATCAGTAAGGACGATTAGTTTATGCAAAGCGTATAATTCAATTGGTATTAAATTTTATTGAACCTAATTTTGGAATGTCGGTAAATATAGAAGGTTCAACTCATTTTGGATAGTTTTTTTAAAAGTTATACGAAATTTCAATTTTGAACTTTGCGCATTCGATTCAATTGAGTAAAGAAAATTGTGGTTTGGCATTCGAAAGAAGTACATCAATGATGGTTATAATTTTTTTCTGTTCGATTTTGACTTTGAAAATTGAAAATATTTTCCTATGAGGAGAGACATTATGAAGAATTTTTGACTAGTAAAGTTTTTTGTGGTGAACAAGTATGAGAAATTAGAAATTATAAAGAAATTTTTTGTAGCAAATGTCAATTTTGCTGTTAAGGAAAACCAAAATTTTCATCCTTTTTAAAGAACAAAAAATAAAATTTAAAAAGTAACATTGAAGGTTTGGAAACGCTTAAAAAGTACGAAAAATTGGTGCATACTGACAAAATACATATTTCTTTGATTGAAACTGAAGAAATTCTAAATTCGAATGGGCCATCAACTCAATAAGAATCGTACTTTATTTTGGATGCCAAACAAAAACTTTTATTCTTATTTGGGTATTTTCCGGAACTGAAAAGTGCATCTTATGCCTAAATATTTTTCTATATTTTCACAACGCATAAAAGCGGAGAATCTTTGCATTGCATCAATCTATGAAAAATTCAATTATCCTATTTCCTTCTTAAATAATATGATTCTCAAATTCTTCATTCTTGAGGAATCCTGACAATATTGCTTTTTTCGAATTCGAATTCGAGCATTCGGAATTGAAATAAAAATTGATCCAATTATTTCAATGCTCAATATTCCCAGTGTAAATGATATTTCGGGAGCACGTGCGAAAATCTTGTATATAACAATCATCTATTGTATGGGCAATAGAAATCCTGAAAATGTTCCTTTTGGTACAAACCATTAGAATTTAATGATTCTCCTTCACTCTCGAAAATCTGACGCTTCCAAATATTTATTTTTCGTGATAAAAGTGGTTTGTGTTGTTTCCAGATTATTTTCATTGCCGTTATTGGCTGCGCGCTTGGACAGCAGTACGGCAGCTACCGAGGGGCCTATCAAAACCAGCAGCAACAGTATTATACAACGCCAAGACCTGCATATCCACAACAAAACCAATATCAACAACAACAACCCCAATATCAACAGATCCAATACAAGTAATTTTTTTTATGGGATCAAATTTCATAAAGAATAATGAACAAAAAAAAAAATATAAACATAGAGCTAAAAAAGAACTAGATTAAATTTTGATTTTGGAATCAGGTACAAAATGTTCTACAAGTAATTTTTGAAAAAAAATAAATGAGATAAAATAATTATAAAGGAAATTTTCAAGCTGCTTATGAAATGTAACTTAATTCGTAGTATATATTTATCTTGCCTAATATCCTCATAATTACGTGCTAAAAAGTTTGGAAATTTTACTAACTTTTAACACCACTATGTTCACTTTCAAAAATGTTAAAGTGTGTCATATACTTTAAAGTGTGAAGTAACCGTACAAAACGAAATTCAATTTTTGGTTGTCTTTCTAAACTCATTTCTGTCTAATTCAATTTTTAAGGATGGAATTAAATCATTTAGTTTTAATTCTCATGATGAAAAAAATTTATAATTTAAATACCTACTGAAATGTTTCTATAATTTTTAGGAAATAAAGTTTTAAGTAGAATAAATAAATTATCTTGATAATAATATAACATAAATTGTTTATTTATTTATTATTGTCTAATAAATTGGAAAATTTTTCTCTTTTAAGTACTGCTGGACGCCAAATAGGCATTCGAAGTCAATCTTCTGACATTTCTCCTGACGGTTCATACACATGGCAATATGAAACTGAAAATGGAATTGTCGCTTCCGAGACTGGATCTCCAAAATCCTCGCCCGAAGGTCAATCCGAAGTAAGTCTCTAATTTTATGTCTCATCGTATTTATAGTTTAATTTTATGATCAGCTTTTTATTTTTTAATTACTCGGAAATGTAGTTTTTACATAATTTATTATGGATTGCACTACACTTGATTAAACATTCTCTGCAGTCCACAAAAATAACAAATAAACAATCAAAAACAGTGTAGGACTCTTGATGATTCACTTTTAATTTTTCGCGAAAAATCGCATTATAATGATAATAAAAGTGAATAATAGCATTGCGTAAAAAAACGCATTTACGTCTCTCGCGCATGAAAAATAGGATGTTTACTTATAATTGAATTCGTTGGACACGCTGAGTGAAGTAGCCGAGTATTTCCACGACGCGATACATATCTGAAATTTAAATTCCTCAAAAGTTGGTTACGCAATAAGGAAAGAAATGTTACATCGTCGCACGTCTCAATGAATTTATGGATTTCTTGGGAGAGGGTGAAGAAGATGAAGAAGAAATATAATTTGTTCCATTGTTTATCCAAAAATGAGGACATTACGTTTTTGGGACACCATTGGGCGTTTCAAGAATACAAAAAAGATTTTAATAAAATTTACGTTGCCCTAGGCTAAAGATTCAGAGAAGCTGATAATATATTCTCTTTCTATATAATTTTTCATTGTTTGATTCTAATCGGATCCGACTGAAAAAAGAAATTTAAGATAATATTGGTATACTGATTCGAATTTATGATTATAATGAGTAGGCAAATATTTTATTGTTGTTTAAATTAAAATAAAAATAAATTTCAAAACCATAAAGTAGAGAAGTGGAAAAGGCAAGTAGAAAAGGCAGTTATAGGCAGACGCTAATTAAACTAATACTTGTGTCAAGCATTTAAAAATGGTAGACTTGCGAATAATGAAGTCATTGAATTTCTTGAATCCTCAGTTAAAACTCGATAATTAATTTCATCGAGAATTAGAAAATAAGTAAATAAATAATAAGTGAAGAGAAAAATATTTTCTAATATTTGGTGTGTCCATTTTTCAATTCTAGTCAGTTCAAGGCAGTTATTCGTACACAGCACCTGATGGAACTCCAATAACTGTGAGTATTTTGCTTATATTTTTGTACATTCTGATTATTCAAGAGGATAAAAAATAGTATTTCGTGGAAAAAAACTGCGAATTTTCAATTTTTAGGGGGTTACTATCTTTATGCATCTTCCATAATTCAGACACGCAAAATACGTTATAGATTTACAAAATTCGCCTATCAGAATTAGTTTAAAATTTTGTTTTTCATGTCCAAAATTATAGGTTAGATCAAAACGTTCAGTATTATTCCTAAAAACTAAAACTTAATAAGACTTTTGGTTCGGAAAGAACTTTCTCAAAATTTCGTATAACGTTTATTACAAAGTTGATGACAATCCTCGAGAATCATAGAACAATTGCAGACTCTTTCTTATTATCTCGAAGATTGTCTTGAACCTTGTAATAAACATTATACGAAATTTATAGAAACTTGTGGTCTATCCTCAAGTCTTATACAATGAATTGAGGGTAATTAATGAAAAAGCAAGGATGATTAACACCCTAAAAATGACAAATTTGCTAATTTTTTCAGTAAAATATTATTCTTTTTTCTCCTGAAGAATTTAACAGAAAATTGAGCAATTTTTGTAAATCGCATTCATACGAACGTTTGGAATTTCAGGTAAACTATATCGCAGATGAAAATGGTTTCCGCGCTTCCGGTGCTCATTTGCCAACACCACCCCCAGTTCCGGAAGCAATCCAACGGGCCATTGCCACTCTTCCTCAGACCAATGAGGGTGCTTATGAGGAACAACAGTATAACCGACCACAACAAAATTACAACAGACCACAGAATTACAACCAAAACTACAATGGTGGAAATGCATATAGAAGATTTAAGTAAATTATTTTACATGGGAGAAAACATGCATCGACTCGCATAAAAACATCAAATGGGTCAAATAATTTTAGTAACGCTGCGCGTATCTAAAATGCATTTGGCTTCGCCATGCTATCGATAACCTGTGATTGATACGTTCGTTGAATGCGAGATCAAAAAATACATATTCAGAGATAACGTATAATTTCTACACTCAAAAAGTTAGATTATTCCAAAAAATATTTTATGCATTACACTTTGCATCCATTACGTTAATTTAATTTCCTTGAAAAACATAAATTTGCTTTCGTCTCACTCACTACGGGTATGAGATACTTTCCTATAATTTATTTTTATCAAGAAATTATAATAACTCAGCATTGAATTTTTGAAACATTTTTTGGTATAATTTAATTGTAGTGTATGGTATTCGATTATGGCAAATTGCCTCCATCGATTGAATGAAGCCAGTGGAAAAATGCTTTAAATTATATGTATAATTAAAATATGTTACGTCATATGTTATACAAATATATATAAATATATATTATATAATGACAGAATAAGAAAGCACTTTATATTATTGTTCTGGAAAAGAAACTTCGAATGAACAATTTATCAAAGTGCTTGAAAATCTTCTGTATGATATTATAATAAAAGATTTTTTACTTCTATGTTATGATTTTTAACTTTTTAGTGATCCCTTCCCATTCCCAAAATCAAATCCTATTTTATCAATTAATTGATAGACAATGATATTTTCAAACAATTTTTAGAATCCTTTAATTTAAAAGTTTTTTAAATCCAAAGAATGCTACGTCTAATTTGATAATTGTTGATAATTTTGCAAACGATTTTCATAATAATTACACCAATCAAACTTTCACGTTCGATGAAGCACGCGATATTTTGTATTACGAAACATTGATGTTACCGAACAAGCTTAATTTACTCGATTCTAACTGCTCAAGTTGTTTATCACTACATTTGTAATTAAAGGACTGAACGAAGATTTTATTTATTACTGTTTATCAGTAGATAAAATATTCTAAGGAACTATTCATTTTAAATTTATTATAGAGATATGGCAATTTTCAGAAAAGACATTTTATTCAGAACTTACTCATTACAAACTTCTGCAAATCACTCTTAAATAATAATTTATACTTTCTTTTTTTAACTTACAATAGGTTTCGAGCAAACTTCAGAATTTTATAACAACGAATGGGAAATGATTGGAGAAAAAACAAGAAGGTATAATTAAACTAATTCACATGTAATTGTCGATGCAGGAAATTGTCCAATAACGTTTAAAGTCTCACTTTGTTTGTCTTCCAACACTCAATAATTATAAACACAATTATTACAGCAATTACATACAGCATTGAGTAAAATGAAATTCTAAATCAGAAATTTATATATTGAAATTTATTTATATAAAATAGAACTCATACAAACTTTGAAGTTTTCGAGAAAAAATGGCTTGTACTGTGTGTTTAAATATTAAGTAATTTCGAAAGATTACAATTTTTCTCCTATTCAGATGCACCTAATGATAGCTATAATAATAGCACATGATTATACTTTCCATAAATCAAATCCTTGGATTCTTGAAAAGTTTAAAACATGTATAAGTCAAAGTTAATAATAATCTTCAAGAAGAACAGTGGAAGGCATTCAGAAGTCAGCCTCCGGGGAAACTCAACGGATTTTTTCAAATCATGACTAACAATTGCAGAAATAAGTTTTCATTGTTTCTAGACATTTACACACATCACGCCTCGAATTATCACACCAGGAACATTCAGCTAAATACCCCTAACTGACATTCTCTTCTGTCATGTAAAAGTTACAAGACATTTCAGTGTGGCTCGATCATTTTAATAAATCAAGAAACGTGATCTAGCCCCAAGCAATGGTGTACTCTACTTAGTATAATTTGTATGACGATTGATGCACTGACTATGTTGATGACCTCATGACCAGCAAATAGGAATTGAATTCCACTCTTTAAAGTTTATACGCGAATCCCTGTCGATATAAATTAATCGCCTGAGTGACTCTCAAAGAAATGGCTTCCAGACCCGGAGTCTCCTGAGCCATAAATGTTTTGTTATGTCACTGGCCACGCAAATTATTAGCTTCAAAAAAAGTTGCCAAACTTTCACGTGTCAAAAGAAACCCTAATTGAAATTTAGAGGGACAAATTGATTGTTATTAATGCAACATTGAGAAAAATGTTTGTTTGACATAAAAAAATTGTTTCAATACTTCTTGTTTGAATTATGTTCGATTCTGTTTGATTTGAACTAATTTAGATTCATTATTACTGAAAATTTTTAAAAATGAGGGAATGGCATTTAAATCGTTCACGAGTTCTTTGATATAGGGTCAAACAAATTTTTGCTTATTTTAAACATAGTTTTTGTTGAACATAAATGAATCTTGTTTCATTCAAATAACATTTGATTTGATACGAATAAAGATTATTTGATTTAAATACAAATTTGAACATTTCAGAGTAAGAATCGTCAAAATACGTTTATCCGTTCACGAGAAAAATGTTGATTATGTTGTAACATCAAATTTCCATTGTTGATAACTTTTGCGAAAAAAATCTCTAACGAAAAAAAAAGTTTTTTGATTTATGGTGGCCTACTTGGGATAATTTGACTTGAACTAAAAATTCAAACTCAAATAAAAAAAAACTGGTAAAACGAAAATTCCAATCAGTGCAGATTTTGACTGTGCTAAATCAATACTACAATACTAGAGAGGTCGCCTTATGGCTCCGCGCACTTTTTTTGTGTGCCTGTGTTATAATTTCAATGAATAAAATAATGTGCAACAAAAAAAAAAGTTATATTTAATTATCAACCGAAGCAGAATAATTTTTAACTAGACAATGCATTTTTAAGAAAAAAAGGTAAAATTCCTACAGAAAGAAATGAATTTTTGAACGGAAAAATTCTTTAAAATTCTTCAACAAAATTCTTAACATCTTCAACATTTATATAATTTCAATTTAAAATTAAATTTTTTGAAGCGCAATTGTACAATAGTTTAATCTTGGAGGCCTTGAAACTGAAGTTTATTTGCTTGAAATTCAAATATAAAAAATTTTATGACAATTTCGCTGTTAAACCTTTGCAAATTCTTGATTAAAGCCTTGATAGTCAGTTTTATGTATAATAATTTAAGATCAAATATAAAGCAACTTCAAGATGAAAAGCTTAAAATCGTGCAGTTTCAAACACTAGAATCATAGTTTAGCAATCTTGTTTTATATTTTTTTTATTTTTAAGTTTCTATAAAATCTTGAAACTTTCCGATTTTTAGATAAAGATTTAAAAAAAATAATGAATAAATTATTCAAAACTGAAAAAAATTGACTGGGAAATTTACAAAATGAATAATAATTCTAAATGAAGTGTTAAAAATTAAAAGAATCGAATATATTTTAAATAATGTTATTAAAAAATTTTCAAATATGAATTCGAAATTAATTCAGTATTTAAATGAAAATATTTGTGTAATGCTTTTTATGGTTTCAAATGAATCATTAATTATTGATTCTTTTAGAACTTGAATTTTCTGGAATTTATTCAAAAGGTTATTAATAAATCAAAATATTTATAAATGGAAGTTAGAATTAAACAAAAAATATAAAGTATAAATAATTTGATTATTTGGATGGTATTTGGATGAACTGGTTTTAAATTCAGAAACATAAATTGATAAATTACGTTCAGGTCATGTCATTGAATACTGGATATAATTTGCATAATAAAAGTTTATTTAAATTAGTTAATTTAAGTTGTTAATTTAAGTTGAGTTAAGTTAAGTTAATTTAAATTGTGAAATGAGTGTCTGCATTCAATTTTCAAAATTATATGTGAATATGTTTTTATTTTTTCTGAAATTAGTATGGAAGGTAACTAATATTAAATTCTAAGGAATGATAGTGATTTTTTTTTAATGTAGAATAAAAATTATCTCAATATGTTTAAATGAAAATTATAGTTGAATGTTTTTTATGTTATAAACACATAAATTAATCATTAACTGATTATTTTTTTCAACAATTTTAAATTATATATGATGATTGAATTTTTATTGCTTTTGATTCGGTAACATAAACTAATTATTTACTTCAAGGTTTTGTCATTGACTATTGACTATAATCTGTATAATAGAATTTTTTTTAATGTTGAAAATATATTTATTACAATAATATATATTTTTTCAATTTTTCAATGTTGTGAAATCAGTATCTGAATTTTCATTCTGAAATTATGTGCACAAGTCTTTTAATTTTTTCTGGAATAGTTTAAAAGGTTATTAATAATTCAAATTTTCAGAGAAATATGAATTAAAAATTATTTGAATGATTCAATGAATTTTTCATAATATTTATGATGTCAAATGAGTATCCGAATTCAATTTTCCGAATGATATGTATAAATGCTTCCATTTTTTCTGAAATTAGTTTAAATGGTTATTGATGACTGAAATTTTCCGAAAAATATGAAATCATTATTATTTGAATGAGGCATGGAGGAGTGGCACTTAATATATCACTGAGATAACCACGAGAAAAGAGAGGCATGTAACTTTATTAAATTAAAAAAATTATATGTGCATATACATATTTTAATTGTTCAGCGATGTTCCGCCGTACGCTGTTGTTTTTCTGAATTATTTAAACGTTATAATATGATAATTATTTAATGATTGAGCGATGTTTCTTGATTCACAGATTTACAAAAGTAGACGTGAAATGAAGATTTGAATTCAATTTTCAAAATGACATGTGCATATGTTTCAATTATTTAGCAATGTATTCTGACACGCTCTTCTTTTTCTATGAAAATTTATTTTAATATTCCAGTGAAAATACATTTTCAATGATTTTTATAATGAAAACAGAGAATCGGATCAGAATAGGATTTGTTTTTAAATTATAGGTATATTGATGCTTACATTTAAAACAATGGCCGTGGAAGTACCCGCAAATGTCATTGTAAAAAATTATGTTTCTTTCAAAATATTGAATTACATCACTGTAAAATCTGGGATTCGATTTAGAACTTAATTCGGTATTAAAACAGTTCACGCAACAAAACAATCCCACTTCAGTTTGATCCGCCAATCTAATAAAATAAGGTCGATTTGTGGACTGAAATAGGCTCGAAATGAGAATCACCTGTCAATCACTAAATCTGATAAAACAAATTCTAATCGGTCAAATGTAGAAACCAACGTAACCCCAAAATGACATGTCAATGTCGTGTGCGCTCCGTCTGTTAGATCGAGTCTCAGAATACAAATTTAAGGTCAAAATTCTAAATTTCGAAACTAGACAAAAATTTTGAAAATCCTATACATTTGGTAGATTTTCAAAGAAAATTAGTACGAGGGGTATTTCTTGGCGCAAAACACGAAGCAGGGGTCAACATTTTAGAATTTTACTGAAGTTGAGAACATTTTATTAATTTGGTAGATATCCATGAGATTCAGTACGAGGGGTTTCGGGTCACAGAAAAGGAATTTGGATTCCACAATACAAAATTAAAAAATTTGACTAAAATTTTGAAAATGTAGTTAAATTGTTAGGTATCCATTAAAGCATGGTGTCTAGCGTTACTTCAAACAAAAATTCCAGGATTTTTCCAGGCTTTCCAGGACAAAAAAAATACATTTTTCCAGGTACTTTTTTACAGTAAAAAATACTATCCACGAAACATAGTCTGAAAAAGTGTCATATAAATTAAAATAAACGTTTTTTTGGGGCATTGTTTATTTTATGAAGGTGAAATATCACGATGCTAGCATAGAAAATATTCAAAGTTTCTCTTTTTCTTCAGCTTCAAAAACAATTTAATGAACCTTATGAAATTTAATATTTGTTTGCTGTTAATAATATCAAAGCGAGTTCAACACCGTATGTAATGAATTTTTTTTTTTTAATTGGTTGAAATTTGACTGAGTTATCGAATCATAAGCTAATTTAGATTTATTTTCAATAAAATAATAAAATTGTCAACAAATAAGTTGATTTTTTAACCAAATTGTTCAGTCTTCATCATACGAAGATGAATTTTCAACTAAATAATCGAATTTTGAATAGAAACGGTTAAACTTCAACTAAAAACAGTTGCATTTCCAAGGAAATAATTGTATCTTTTAATCCAAAAAGACGAATTTTCTGTCGGAATGGACGAATGTTCAACAAAACAGTTGAATTTTCAACCAAAAATTATGATTTTTTCACAAAATACTTGAAATTGTAAAAAATGAATTTCCAACTAGATAGTTTTATTTTGAAAAAAAAAATTAAACTTTAACCAAAAATAGTTGGATTTTCAACACGAAAATTGGGATTTTCGACCAAAAGACGATTTCTCAACGAAAAATTAAATAGTTGGTATTTCAACGGCAACAAAAAACGAATTTTCAACCAAAGAGTTGGATTTAAAAAATTCAACAAAATAGTTAAATTTTTATCCAAATAGTTTAACTTTTAACCTAAAAAGATGAATTCTTAACCAAAACGACGAATTTTCAACAACTACAAAAAATTAATTTTCTACCAAAAACGACAAATTTTCAACAAAATACACCAGTTTGCAAACAAATAATTTAATTTTCAACTAAAAATGATTAATTTTCAGTAAAGAAAATTTCAACTAAAAAGCTGCATTTTAAACCAGAGATTAATTTTCAACTAAAATGAGGAATCTGCAATTCTGCAACCAAAGAATGAATGTTTAATAAATTAGGTCAACTTTTAACAAACAAACAAGAAATTCCACAAAACAGTTGAATTTCCAATCTGAAATTATTAATTTTCTACCAAAGAGACGAATTTTCAATAAATACAGATTTTTCAGCCAAGACAGGAAAAAATGTCGAAGAAATTGTTGAACATTCAAGCCAAAAGACAGCATTTTTAACCCAAAAATACGAATTTTCAACAAAAAAGTTAACTTGTAACCAAAAAATAGCAGTTTTAATCAAAAGAGAGGAAATTTCCACCAACAGCATTAGTTTTCTCCAATAAAGATAAATTTTTGACTCCAAAAATTTAATTTCAGCAATAAAAATGGAAGTTACATTTGTAGGTTGAAAAATTAATTTTAAATGAAAAAAAGAATTTTCAGCAAATGATTTAAATTTTCAATCAAGGAGATCAACCCTCAAACAAACAAACAAATTTTTAACAAAGTTACGTTTTTAGATTAAAAAATTATTTTTCAACCAAAAAAAGGCATTTTCAATAAAAAAGATGAGTTTTCTACCAAAAAAATATGAATTCTCAACGAATAACGTAGTAGATATTTCAAATAAAAAGTATGAGTTTTTAATAAAAATCTTTGAATACGCAACCAAATAAATTACTAACAAGAGCACTTTTTAAGTATATATTTATATATATTTATATATATATGTTATATATATATTGTTAGTGTTTAAAACGTATTTCCCATAAGAAAAAAAGATGATTATTTTTCACGATTAAAGAACATATATAAAAAGATATAATAATATATAAATATATATATATATATAAATATATAAATATAATATATAAAAAGAACATATATATAATAATTAATAGAATAGTAGTCCCAAACTTCATTTTCAAAATTCTCTAAATTCACCCCGACCAATTTTTTATTTGCTCTAACCATTAATATTCAAATGCCATTTCGATTGTAGCTTCATAATTTTCACCGTTATAAAATAAACAGTCTCATGTTAAAAAAGTAATCTTTTTTCGTTAAGCAGAGAAAAAGTTTAAAACCTATTTTTTCTTTAAACGAACAAAAATTCCCGAACCATGAGCAAAATTCAAGGACTTTTCCAGGTTTTTCCAGGTAAAAACGAATTCAAGGACTTTTCCAGGTTTTCAAGGATTTCCAGGCCACTAGACACCCTGATTAAAGTCAGTACGAGGGGGGTTTTCGTGTCACAGAAAATAAATTTGGGGTAAAAATTCCAAAATTCAAGAAATTAATTTGAAAATTTTTTTATTTCATCACATTATTTGATTTCTATGATAGCCAGTATGAGGGGTTTCGGGGATTTTCGAGTTTCATAATACGAATTTTAATTCAAAATTCAAGAATTTAAAATAGCAACCGAAAGTTTTGGAAATTCTATTTCATTATGGTAAATTTCCGTGAAAGTCTGTAAGAGGTGTGGTTTTAAGTAACAGAATTCGAATTTCAGCTTAGAATAGAAGAAGTTGAAATAAATTTTGAAAATTTTATTTAATTGAGAAATTTTCATAAAAGTTGTATGAGAACGTTTTCTGAGTCACAAAAGAGGAATTCGCGGCCCAAAATTCAAAAAGCTGACACCAATATTTTGAAAATGTTATTAATCTGGTATATTTTTGTGAAAGTCAATACGAGAGGTTTTTTTCGGGGTGAACATTCCTATTTTGAGACTCGAAAAACTCCTTTGTTTTAGAATTCATGGAAATCTGCAAAATTAATATCATTTTCAAAATTTTAGGTTAACTTTCTGCTTTGATGAAAAGTAACTAATTTTATAAAATCTTAAAAATTGTAGGAAACTTTTTGAATATTTAAATTTTGTCCGCACCCGGAATGGTCTAACCTAAGTCGTCTCGATCCCTGGTCTATTTATCTATTTTTTGTTTTTTGTAAGAGTGAAGTTTGGAACAATTGAATCAGTGCACCCTCTGAATTAATTTAGTTCGCTATCTCGGATCATTTGTCAATCTGAAGTTAGCAAACTAAACAAGACAGAAACTGGTACTAAAATAAGACTATTTGTGAGATCATATTAGAACGCCCAAAAAAGGATCCCAGATAAAAATGAATGCCTAGTTTTTACTGTGATAACTTGCACTTGGAATCTTCCAAATTTATATCTCGACATTCACTATTATAAATAGTAATAGTAAAATTCTACGATACATGGATTCACTGGATACATTCTACAAACAAAATTTTTCTTTTATATTTAAGTCGGAAATTTTAAAAAAGCTATTTGTAGCAAATTCGAAGTTTTGGTTAAATAGTACGAAATTTGTCCATACATTCCTCAAAGAAAATAAGATTCAATATTTCATCTTCTCTTTGTCATGCCCGTGACCCGTGAAATTTTTTCCGTGTGGAAGGAAGGTCAATGTAAAGTATCAGTTGTAAAAGCATTGTCATCCACTTTTTTGTGTATGTAAGGCTTTTGTTAATCTAAGAAAACATTTGATAAAACATAACCAGGAAGTTTCACAATAGGTAAGTGAAATTTAATCAAATTGTTGGTTGTAAGGTGGTAACTCATTGATCTTAAACTTGTTTCTTCGGTAAATATAGGCTAAGTCGTAGCTCGAAGCGATTTGAAACGAAAATTTGTATTTTCTGAAACAATTCCTGGTGGAAGAATTCTAATAAAAAAGTACAGAAAAATGAAGCTATTTTTACAGGAATCTACAAATGAATACAATAAATTACAACCAAAATTACAGAAAAGTAAAACATTTTTCTATTATTGAAACGAATTTTGTACTTTTTTGTATTTTTTGCACATTGTTGTAATTTATCGCAGTTTTAATTTAATACAAGTATTCACAACTACAAGAATCTACAGGAATTTACAGCTTTTGCAGCCAAAAAGTTGTTCTTTTTCGGCCTAAGATGACAAATATTTAGAAAATTGCAATGAGATAATTTTAAATTAGGATGTGTACATGATCGCCATAACAAAAAAACTTTTGTTTTGAACTTTAAAAGAATGTGAGAATATTAAAAGACAATAATGAATAATTGTTATTGAAAAAAAACTTACGTTTCAAGCTTTTGTCTTCAAATATATAGCAATCGAAAAGATACCATATATGTCATTTAAAATTATGTCATTGCAATGTTCTCAATATTGATCATCCTAGGTAGAAGAAGAACAACTTTTTCATTGTAATTTCAAATTGAACAATTCAAATTAAAAGAATCGAACTCTTCCAAATGATTTTTTAAAATTTAAAGTTATATAAACTGAACCGCAAATCGAAACACTGAAAGTGGAATGCTTTTGAATTTTAAACTTTTCAAACCTTTAAAAAATGTTAATTCAAACGCCCAGTAATTTGCGCGTATAAAAATGAAAGCTTTCAAACCTTCTCAACTGAAAGTTTTTTTAATTAAAAGCCGTTGAACACCAAAATTTCAATTTTTAACTATTTACATTGCACATTTGAAATATAAAAAAAGAAAAGGAATTCTCGCTATCATTTTTAATGTTATGAATTGAAGAATGAATAAAAAAATTTGTAAGTTTTCAAAATTATATCATTTTAAACAATTTTGAGCTGGGAAAATTAATTTATACATTAAAATTTGTTTAAAAAACTTCTTGAATATTCTCTTAAAAGTTTGTTAAAAAAAATAATTTTCAAATTTTCTAGGAATCCAATCATAACTTTTTTTATCTTGCAACTCGAATTTTCCCTACAATTTTTTGAAAATCCTCCAAAGGTAAAAAAATTGCCTTAAAATCATTCAGATCCTTTTTTGGAACTTTTGAAAATCTTATTAAATATTCTTTTCAAATTAATTTTTCAAATAAAAATTATTGTTAGTTTTCCTAGAAATTCGGATACAAATATTCTATATATTTACAACCTTTCAATATGCTTAGAAAGCTTATAAATTTTGTGTTGAAAATCTTCAAAAATCTACATTGTGTTTTAGAAGTTTAGAAATATTTTCACGTTTTAAATTAATTTTGAATATTTTCGAAACTTCTAAATATATTTAAAACTTATTCGATTATTTTCCAAATTAATAATTTTTCAATTGTAATTTATTATTCACAAATTTGCAAAATCTTTTTGAATATTTTCTTTAAATTAATTTTTCAAAATGAAAAAACATTTAAAATTTTCCCATAAAACTTAAGAATTTTTTTCATTTTCTTAAAACCTTTAAAGATCTTTAAAAAGCTTCAAAATTTTATTTCATAATCGTAAAAAATCTAAATTCATTTGTTCATTTTCTGAAATTTTTTCCAGTTTTAAATTAGATTTGGATCTTGTCAAAACCTATTAAAAATGTGTTAAACAGAACAATTAAAATTGTAGCTTTCTATTTCAAATCAGAGAAAAAAATTAGTGTCTCCATTCAATACAAAATTTCAAATTAAATGGGTTAACAATGGAATATTTTGATAAAAACAATATTTAAATATGATTCGGAATTGAATAAAAACATGTAATTTTTTTATATTGTAGTTTCTTGTAGAAACTTATAATTGTACAAGAATAGATCAATTCCTAACCAAATAGCAAAATTTTTCTCAAAAAAGACGAAATTTCAAACAAGAAGATTAATGTTCTATCAAAAAAGACAAATAATTTTTCAACAAAAAAGGTAATTTCCTACAAAACAGTTAAATTTTTAAATAAATAGTTCCATTTTTAACCGAATAGATAAATTCTCTACGAAGCAGTAATAGTAATAATAATAGTTGATATTTCAACCAAAAAAGATATTAATTTAAAGTCGAAAACTGTTGACTTCGTGAAGAAAAGACGCATTTTCTACAAACTAGTTAAATTTTCAATCAAGACAGATTAATTTTCGACAAAACAGTTATATTTTTATACAAGAAGGATGCTTTTTTAGCCAAAAAGATTTGTTTGTCACCAAGAAGATTGATGTTCTACCAAAAAAGAAAAATTGTTGAATTTTGAAGCCAAATATGATTTTTCAAAAAAGAATTACTTCCCTACAAAATAGTTAAATTATTAAATAAATAGTTCCATCTTTAACTGAATGAATTAATTTTCTACCAAAATAGTTGATTTTCCCACCCAATTGTTGAATTTTCAAGTAAAGAAACGAATTTTTTACAAAACAGTTGAATTTTCATTCCGAAAATATGAAATTAAAAAAAAGATAATTTAAAATCAAATAGTTTATTTCTCAACCAAAAAAGATTAATTCTAAATATAACTTGTGATAGTTGATATTTAAAAAAATTTAATTTGACATCAAACACTGTTGAGTTCAACAAGAAAAGACGAATTTCTACCAAATATTTAAATCGTCAACCCAAACAGAGCAATTTTAAACCAGTTATATTTTTAACCAAAAATGTTGAACTTTCAACGAAAAAGATGACTTCTTCATAGAAAAGAAGAATTTTCAACAGTAATACATTAATTTTCAATCGAATCGTAGAATTTTTCACTATAAAACATCAATTTTTAATTTAAATTTTATTTTTCAATAAAAATGGAATAGTTACATATTCAGTTTAAAAAATTAACTCTCAGCCGAAAGAAAAAACAATTTTCAATAAAACAGTTAAATTCGTTACAACGAATTTTTAACAAAATACATGATTTTTTAACTAAAGATGATAAATATTCAACCAAAGTAGCTTGATTGTGAACCCAGTATGTGAATTCTTGGAAAAAAATAACTCTTCATCAAAAAAGTTTCATTTTCAACAAAATAATTCAATTTTGAACCTAACAGTAGAATTTTTAACCAACCGAGAGGAAATCCGAACTAAAAATATAATAGTTCAGACTTTTCGACCAAAAAAGAATAAAATTTTAACCAAAAATAGTTGGATTGTCTGTCGGGTTCTATAGAATTGAATTCGCATTTTAAACTTCATGGCACAATCACCATTAAGTTTAAAACGTATTTCCCATAAGAAAAAAAGATTATTATTTTTCGCGATTAAAACAAAAACTACGCGTCTTATTCAAAAATGATTTGAAAATATCTAAATATATAATCATTTGGATTTTCAAAAAAAAATTTAATAGTTAAATTTTAGTTTAAAAAATTAATTTTCAACCAAATAGATGAATTTCCAACTAAAATCATGGAATATTCAACTTGATTAGTTAAATTTTAGGTTAAAAAATTTTATTTTCAGCCAAGAAGCTGAATTTTTAAACAAAATTAAATTTTTAACAAATTAAAGTTTCAATAAAATAGTTTACCTTTCAGCCAAGCTGTTTATTTTCAAACGAAAAATGCGAATTTTCAATGAAATTTTCAACCAATGAAAGCAACAAAATTTCCACAAAATAGGTAAATTTGCAATTAAAGTGATGAATTTGTAACTACAATGACGAATCTTGAACTTAACAGTTGAATTTTAAACAAATAAAAAATAAATTTTCAAATAAAATGATGAATTATTATTAAGAAGATTAATTTTCGACCAAACAAGACGAAGTTTCAAGAAAAGACATGAATTTTCAGCGAGAAAAGATACATTTTCAACAAAAAATTCAATAGTTGAACAAATTAATTTTCAACCAAAGAGATGAATTTTCAACAGAAATAATAGAATATTTAATTTAATTTTAAACAAAATAATTAAATTATTAACCAAAGTGATCAATTTTGAATTGAAATAATGAATCTGTTACCGAAAAATTCGAAGTTTCAACCAAAAAGTTGAATTTTCAATTAGAAAAGATCAATTTTCAATCAGAAAAGATCAATTTTCAATCAAAAAAGATCAATTTTCAATCAGAAAAAATCAACTTTCAACCTAAAATATTGATTTAAAGAAAAAGACGAATTTTCAACTAAAAAAATAAAATAAATTTCCAGCCAAAAATTGAATAGGTGAATTCCGGTTAAAAATAATAAAGTTCAACCAAATAGATGAATTTCAAATTAAAATTGTGGAATATTCAACTAGAAATGGTTAAATTTATATTTAAGAAAATTACTTTTCAATCAAAAAAAGAAACGATTTTTTAACAAAGTAATTCAAGTTTCATCTAGTAAAGCTAAATTTTTAGTAAAAAAAAATAATTTTCAACCTAAAAAAGATCAATTTTCAACTAAAAAATTGAAAAATTAATTTTTCAACCAACAAAAACGAGAAATTTTTCAAAAAACAGTTCAATTTTCTACCAAAAAGATGAATTTTCAACCTAGCAGATTAATTTATTGACAACGAAGACGATTTTTTATAATAAAAAAGATCGATTCTGAACTAAAAATTTGAAATTGGTTTTGTCTCTTGATTTCAATTTACTCGCTCAATCACTGGTTATCACATAATAAATATAAAATAAATAAATAAAATAATTAATTATATATATAATATACTATATATTATTATTTATATTTATATTATTATATATAATATATATTATATATGATAAATAATAAATAAATAAAATATTTAATTATTATAATAAATATATTGATTATATGTATTATAATCAGGTCTAAGATTGTAAAAAATGATAATGCATCGTTAATGATTATTTTATACTATTTCATTGTTATTAATAATGATATGTAGGACTGGAAAAAATCTGGAAGATAAATTAAGTAATATAAAAATTAAGATCGACGAAATGAACGAAAGCGAATTTCATTCAAAATTGCAAACTGTCCTTATGGAAAGGCATTATAGGAAAATTAGTATAGGCCTATCATAATTTTCCTATAATAAAATAGTTAGAAATATGTAGAAATTATTTGAAATCCCTTAAAAATAAAGTAAATAAAATTCATTCCCCAAAGTTCTCTAGAAATCCCTCGAAAGTAAAACCGCCTAATTCTTTTGAAATTTTTCCAATTCCTTGAAATATTGGGAAACACTACAAAATACCCTAAAACTCGGTGAAATATTTGAAATGTCATTAGATTCTTTGGAATGTTTCAAAATAACTTATGAAAATTATTTTTCAAAGTTCTCTGGAAATCCCTTAAGATCACACTTAAAATCATAATTTGAATTGAGATAGGCAATAAAATATATTTGGCGGAAGAAGAAAAGATATAGAATAAAAATAAACTTCTTTAGATTTTCAAGTTCATCCTCATTCAAGCCAAATCATTTTTACAAAGTTTGCTGAATAATTGAAATTTTCTATAGAACATTAAAAAAATTTTGAAAATCGAGAACAGAACTCTGTTGAAAAGTAGCACATGAAGATCCTGAATGTGTGTAATTCAGTTAAAGTGATCCCTAGTCATTTTAAGATTAGAAAAAATTCGTATTTTTCCTAAATGTGTTTAAACAATCAGATGACTCAATTAGCGACCGGCTACGGCAAGTTTACAATTTCACAATATGTCCTTCTTATGGGTTTAATAGAGTTAAGAATGTTACACCATCCCGTCGTTTTATCAAACTTCTTTATTTTACACGTTTTCCAATGTTATACCTATTTTTTAAATTATGATACACATTTATAAGTATATTTAATTATTTGCATCAAGAATTTTGTTGTTTTCTGATACTGAATTAGGAAATATTTCGACTAATCAAATTAAAACTTTTCCACTAATTTTCGGTTTTATAAATAATTTTTATAAAGTTTACTCAATAAAAATATCAAAAACTCCTGAATTCCATTTTGTGGTCAAACTATGCAGGATGAGAAAAACAATTTACTGGCAAACGTTGTTCAGCCAAGAAAGATCTACAAATTTGTTATAAATCGTTTTTCGATAGAACGCTTAGTTTTCGTTGCAATCGTGAAAAATGACATTGAAAATCAAAAATTAATACGAAAAAAATGAATAGGCGAAAGTCGTTCACAATATAATATATAATATAATTTTAACGGACGACATTATTCATCCAAATTATATCTATAAATTTGCATGGAACCACTGTACGCTGGGACGCGTATTTTTTGTTTCAATCGTGAAAAGTAAAATTGAAAATAAACAAACTGAATATTTGGGAAAACGACACAAGGTATCAAAAGATTACTATTAATTATAGATTTACAAATTTGTTCTCATTTTCGATAAAATAGTTAAATTTTTAAACATAAAAGATGGATTCTCAACAAAAAATGTGATACATAGTTGACATTTCAGTCAGAAAAGGTCTTAATTTTAAATATCAAATAGCAAAATTTATCGAAAGAACATGTGGAAATTGTTATTTCATTTCCGATTATTCGCCAATGTTCATTCACCGGCTGTTACTATTTATAGAAGAAAGGTAAATTATTAATTCTTCAATCATTCATCAAATTAATTGAAAAAGCGAAATTCGAATTGAAAATAAAAAATGGAACCATTAATTGAATCAAAGAATAAATCAATTTAATGTATTTGTTTTATTATGCAAATTACATAGTATTTGAATTAAAATTAAATTAATTCAGGTATTTTCTTTCCATACAAAACAAAAAATATGAAATTCCACCAACTATATCTGTGATGCAAAAAACCTGCCAGATATAGAGAGTAATCTTTACCCCGACTTAAGAGTATTTTCATTTTGCATGTAACAAACATTTCAACTTTATTCTATCTTTCTCTTGTTTCGATCCGAAAAAAATTAATGTCACCCATTTGCAATTTTTGTTTGAAGCTTGCTGAGTAGTTTAAAAATGTAATGTTCATATTAAAATATATTAAGAAAACTTTTTCAACAAAAACGCTCTAGAAAATTTTTGAATTATAGAATATAATTTTTTATTTCGCCACTTTTTTATTAAACATTTATATTGTGTTAGAATGAGTAGAAACAGTACATTCTAATTTATCTTGGTTTATTTGTCAATCAAGATTCTAGTGTGTTCTTTGTATCTTTGATATGATAGTTGACAAGACAAACAGCGTGTGGAAATGGCACCATCAGTATTAGATTATTTCCACGTCAGACAAAATATTCTTACTTTATAAAAATGAATAAAATTTGTTTCTGCAAAAAAATATGTTTAAGCTTACGTTTGTTACATAATGAAAAAAATATCAATTTAAATAATAAAAAAATTTGATTTTAAGCAAAAATTTAAGCAAAAATCTTGTAAGAAAATGTTTTTTGAAGAATTTATGCAAAGCACAAGGGTTTTATCATTTTTTCTCTAAAAGGATGTCCTGAAATATCTGTAGGTTTATCACGTACGATAAGTATTGCTTCACTGCTCCAATGATACGTGGACAGTAATGGATAGTGAATAGTGGTTTGAGCAGTATAATAATAGTCCCATTATTGTAAAGTACAATAATGAAGCGATTATTGTACTTCTTCCACCACTAACCCATAAAGAACTACTTAAGTTCCTGAAAAAGACACGTAATACGCGCGAATCATGCCTGCGGTGTATGAAAATATATAAATACAGAGTGAAACAAATGTTTGCTTATTTCAAATATAGGTTTTGATTATTTTAATTGAAAATTGGTTTGAATCAAAACAAAATCATTCAAGAAAACATTCTTCTCATAGTTCTCAAATTATTATATTTTCAACACAGATATGAAACGAAGGCGGAAATCATCTCATCAGTATATGTGTTGCAAATAGTAATCGTAGCACGTGCTATACCGTTAGTTTTAGTTTATTTCGTCACCAGGGGTTTAGACCCGAAACTTCCTTGATCTATTTCGTAATATGAGTACAGCCCTTTAGTAATTGTCAGTATATATAGCAGTGATTCTATTCCAAATTTGTCAGTCAGTTCTGCGAGAATCTCCAATGGAAAAAATGAAGATTGTTACTGGAACTCTTCTGCTCACGATGGCGGTTTTGCTGCCTAATTCTGTTGGTGAGTGCATTAATATATTGAAATAATAATCAGAAATACTACACATATTTCTTCTGGCACTATTGGATTTTGTCTTTTATGGTATAATATTGAACTCTGCATTTTTTCAGATTTTGATAATAATAATAATCAATGATGGCTGGTGAACATTTTCTTCAATGAAAACTGTTGATCTCATCTCGTCTTATCTAGCTTTTTTATTACAGTACATAATTAGGAAAATGTTTGTCTGAATCAAACAAACCTTTTTAACCCCTACATCACAGATAGAATTTGTCTGAAGTAAATAAAGTATGCTTGAGTTAAACAGTAGTCTGTTTTAATCAACTAAATTTTATTTGAATCAAACAAATCTTTGTGAAAATCAATAAAATATTTGTTTGACCCTATATCAGAGAAAGAGTTTGTTTGATTCACATATTTTTCTGAGTGTGCAGCTTCTGCCGTCAGAACTAACGCAACTATTTTCACAACGTGTATGCAAAAATCTCACAAATCTCAATTTTTTGTTTACAGAATCAAGACCATCAAGTTCTGAGGAAGAAAGTATGAATACTGATCATCGTAATGGTCATGATTTTTATGTAGGAAGGGGGTGGGGACCGCGACGCATAAGCATGGCCGGTCCAGACGGCGTAGGAGTCGTGCATGCGGATTACTCGCCGCAGCCCGTTCATGCAAATGTACCTATTCAACCATATTTACCCCAACGAATACGAGCAACTAGACCACGTCGACGACAAAAAGCTGAAGTATACTATGAAAGAAATGAAGATGGCGAAACCATCGGTTTAAATCACGTTCTTCTGCCGCATACAGCACCCGGACAACACACGCGTGTCGATTACGCATATGAAGCGTCCGTTCCCCATGCCAGTCCCAGTTCCCACCTCCACACCGATCCCAATACCAATCCCAACCTCAATCCCAATCCCAATCTCAATCCCAATCCCAATCCCAATTTCAATCCCAATCTTCATCCCAATAACAATCCCAATTTCCATCCCTATCCCGATCCCTATACCCGTCATAATCCCTAGATCCAATCTCTCATCTGATGAAAAAAAAATACAGCTATGAAAAATATATGTATTATTCCTGAATAAAAACTGAAAATTAACTGGATTTATTCTTACTTCATTTCATTACATCAGTCAATTTGTATATATTTGAAATTAATCGATATTGTTATGTTTAAAAGAAAACCCAATAAACGTTTTCATTTCAACTCAAAACTTAGTGGTGCGCACGCTGCCGGGATGACACTTCCTGCCAGTTCAAGGTGTTCGCACAAAAAAATCCGTTGCTGTACGCTGGAGACGTCTCAGGGACGTGCTGTCCGCGCTTGAACTCATAACGCCAACCAATCGCGTGCAACCTGTCGTGCTGCTGCAGCCCGAGTGGTGACGCACACAAGTACGTCGTTACTTACACTAGTTCGCAACGCACTTGAGTAAGTCTTGCCACGGACCATAGCAGCACGGCAGGTTGCACGCGATTGGTTGCCGTTATTGTTCGTGCGCAGACGGCACGTCCGTGACACGTCTCCAGCGCACTGCAAGGGATTTTCTTGTGCGAACACCTTCAAAAGGTTCCAAAAAGTTGGTCCTTCTGGGGTGATTCATGAGTAAGAATGTGTATTTGTTTAAACTCGTCTTTAAGCGATGATTTCGTACCTAGTGAAAATTTAATAATAAGTTAAATCGAGATGCGAAACTCAAAGGAAAGCAATTAAGTGGGTATAGTTAACAGAGTACGAGGTTATTTGAGTACCATGATCATATTCATTTTCAAGCATTATAAAAAGAGTTGTGTCATCCTAATCCTTACTAAATTAATTAATGTAGCATCGATGCTCTACAAAATTCAGTATTCAAACAAAAAACGTCGGATGGATGCACATTATAGAAGTTAGGGTATTATAAAGATTAACATCAAAATCAATTCCTCCTTTATCAGAAGTTATTCCAGAGAGAAATAAGAAAGATTTTACAATAAAATTTTTTTTTAGAATTTGACAAATTTAAATGCCCAGGAAAAAAACACCAAGTTTGCAGAAGCACACATGCAATCATCAAAAAATGGTCTCTTGAAAATTTGTTGTCTTTTTGAGATGAATAATTTTGCTTCGCAACATTTTTTCCATAACACGTATACAGAGATCACAGCGCAAAATGTGCTCAAAAAAGGGGAAATAGGGTGGTTTTCTCACGTAAAAGGAGAAAATAACGGAAAGATTAAACATTAATTTCATATGTTGAAAAGAACAAACAGTCTTTTTGTAAGACATGTTACATTTTTAAATAATTTTCAATGATTTTTCAATGATTCCTGCCATTAAAGATTTATTTTTAAAAATTGGATGTACTTAGATAGTTGGAAATCCATCCAAAGTGATATAAAAAAGTCAGCGAAGACATAAAATTAGTTAAATACAAACTTTCCATATGTTTAACATCGTTCTAATAAATATTTCTCTCCAATATTTGTCATTTAATCCTTACTATAATTAATACTTTCAATGGAAAATTAAATCTAAACTCTCCAGTAGAGCAAAGTAAAAATGCTAAAAATGCAAGTGTTTGAGCTGAGGGATACAAATTTGTGGGTCGACATCCAATACAAGTAAAGAAAAAAATGTTGAAATCGGTTAATATCTTCTCTTCTCTTTCTTAAATTTACAATTAAAAATTTTGTTTAAATTGAAAGAATGTTGCCTTATTTAAAATTTTTTGAAAACATACAAAAAAATGTTTTTTGGATTGTTTCGAAACTGAAATTGCGTCAGATTGAACCAAAAAAACATGTTATTATTTTTTATTCAGGGGAAAATTTTTTTTTGGTGGTGTTTATAACGTTCCGATATCGCAAAAAAGGTATGAAATCCCAAAAATCCTAACTCATGTACAAAATTTATTCCCGAAAAAACAAAATAAAAAAATGTTTCTTTGGTTTAAGCTGAATAAATTTCAGGTTTGAGATATTCAACTTTTTCATAAATGTGTGCATATGACTCAATAAGAAAAAACATGTGTTTGACATGTTTTTAACAAAAAAATCGAATAGTTATATTTTCGTTTCAGAAAATTAATTTTCAATTTAAAACCCTGAATTTTCTCTCCGAAATTGTTGAATTTTGAAGCCTTAAAGAAGAATTTTCTACAATGCAGTTGATTTTTCAACACGAAAATATGAATTTTCAATTAAAAAGTTAATTTTCAACCGAACTTTGAAATTTTCAGTTCAAAACCCAGTTTTTACAACAAAAAAAAATCTTTAGCTAAAATTATGAATTTTTAACTAGAAAATTAATTTTTAACAAAGTAGTTCAAAATTCGACCAATTAGTAGAATTCTCTAACAAACTAACCAATTTTCGAGAGAAAATTGTAATTTTCTACAAAACAGTTGAATCTTCAATCCGAAAACACGAATTTTCAACAAGAGTTGAGTTTTCAAATGAAAAAGATTTTGTAGTCAATAAAGAAAAAAAGTTGCATTGCAAATGTCGAATTTTAAAGCAAGAACATTAATTTTCTACAAAAGAAGGATGAATTTGTGAAAAATTACATAAATTTTCAACCAAATAGTTGAATTTTCAAAATAAAAAAGATCAACTTTGAACCAAAAACGGAATTGCTACATTTTCATTTCAACAAACTAATTTTCAAATGAAAAAACCATTTTTCTAAAAGATTGTTGAATTTTTGAGTCAAAAAAATAGCTTTCTACAATACAGTTGAATTTTGAATTCAAAAATATAAGCTTTCGATACAAAAAATAATTTTCAATTAAAAATTGCAATTTTCAGTTTAATAATGCATTTTCAACAAATTAGTTTGATTTTCAACCAAAAAGACAGCTTTCCAATAAAATAAATATATTTTCACCCAATTGGTTGAATTTTTAACCAATTTTCTGCCAAAAAATATAGCATTTAAACAAAATTCATGGACTTGCAACCAAATAGTTGAATTTCCGACTAAAAAAGATCAATTTTCAAACAAAAATGGAATAGCTTAACTGTGAGTTTGAAAAAATTGATTTTCAACGGAAAAAAAGTTTCAACAATAGTTAAATTTTCAAGCAAAGTTCCAAAAAAAAGTAAAAGTTGCTCAAGTTAGAACACTTGAAACAGCACTTGAAACGTGTACCTTATTTATTCATAAATAATTTATTTAAGTGCTATAATTGCTTTAATTATTATTCAATAATGGTTACAATTTCAAATATCATACATTTAAAGAGAAAAGGGGAAAAGGGGAAGTTGTTCGAGAATAGGGGAAAAAGGGGAATTTCAAGAAAAAAGGGAAAACTAAGAAAAAAAGGAGAAGACTGTGCACCCTGCGTATAGTTTTTGTGGAAATGGAATTTTTGATTTTTTTAAAAGCATTTCCAGTGGATAAAAACAAAAACGTTGATCAGAAGTGAGTGGTTAACGAACTTGACCTTTCTTTTTCGGCCCCGAAAAAGTATGATAAGGCACAACCCAATCTCCTTATTCTTTCAAAAATGGACATGACTACAGTCTATAGACATACTACAGACTACCATAATGAAAATACATAAGAACATAAAAATATTGAATTCATCAAAAAGAGACAAATTTTTCAGTAATTATGAAAAGAGTTAATAAAATATTGTAGCATTCAAAAATACATTTTATTGAAAATAAATGTTATACTTTCTGAAGTCCTTTTTGCCTGAATAATATTAAAGAAATAAGCGAAACTCGAAATTCGATCAATTTTTACATTTTCTATTTCATTTTACGTCAAATCGGTTTGTTTTATAGAATAAGTCAAAAAACATGAAAAGTTTTAGTTTTATGAGATCTAACAAGTTTTTGATTCAACTTTTGTGATACCGATTGAAATTTTAATTGAAAATGAGAAGAAAAAGATATTTTTCTTGTATGCCCGTCGTGATAGGCTTTAATCTTGATCAAAAAGAATTTTAAATAGTGGAGTGTTTTATACCCTAAAGGGTAACTTTTTTAAATGGTATCATATCAATCTAAAAAGAATAGCTATTTACGACTATTATTATGTATTTTATTTTTCTTACATATAAAATAATAATGTTTTTAATAAAATTGAGACCCGAAGTTTCAAGAGTGATGAAACATGAGTATAAGCTGGAGGTATTAAATTTGTTTTCTTTTCATACGTGTATACTCAATTATGGTGAAAAACTGATGATGAAGTATTTTTGGTAAACGATGAAAAACAATTTATATTTGTAAAGAAGATCCGTAATCTAAATTGAAATAAAGTTTTCTTATTGAAAACCTAACTATAAGAATCTCTTTCATAATCTTAAAATTATTATTAAGTTACTTTTATGAAAATGAACCCGAAAAGATCCAAAATAATAAGCTTTATTTAAAATTATAAGAAAATTCAGTTACAAATTCCGTTACATATGAATGAAAATTGCATAAGTGTTTTCGTAATTACAGATACATTTTTTTAAAATCATTACAAATTTCATAAAATAAATGTACGGTTACATAAAACTATCTGAAGATTCATAAAATTTTCCGTTACTTTTGCAATGTGATAACTAATTTCTTTAAAGTGTATAAGAAAATTAAACAATGATTATTATTTCTATAATTTTAGTTTGAAAAAAAATGAATGATTATCAAGTATTCTCAAATAAATATTCTACTAACCTTAAGAAATATTTCAATCATTCAAAAACTCTTGAAATTTTAAATCATTCAAAATTGAACAGTTTCCAAATTAAAATGTAGGAAATGAAAAACGTCAAAAAGTAGTATTTAAAATTGAAGAATTATTCTATATTTGAAGGTTAAAAATAAAAAAATTGAAATTAGTGAGAATTTGGTAGTATTATTCCGAATTTTTCAATTGAAACCTATTCATGAAGAAATGGTGTCGATATGCATTTATTTATAAAATTTTTTTCAAATAATTGCTGAACAGCAGATATCCTCAACGAATTGTAATCGCGTATAATTTTGTCATTTTTTATATAAAATCTATGGATTTCAAATAGCTTATCACTGTGAATCTCGAAAAAATGAATTTTGTTCATTAATTCGTTTATAATACTATAAAACTATATAATATGATCCTTTTGTCATTTTTAAAACATGTGGTCAAAAAATTAAGATCAGAATTGTTGTATTTATTATTCAAGAATCATTCACAATTTAGATCGTCTCTTTTAGAAAATGATTTTATAAATAAAAATTCCTATTCTGAAAATTTTGGTTTAGAAAATTTCAGAAAATTCAAAAGAACAAACTGAAAACAGCTACTAAAAGTCATTCACGCAGTATTCAACTAATTTGGTTTTCAACAAAAATGTATGCGAGAGCTCGTGAACACGATTTTTCAAGAAAGAAAAGGACGAGGAAAAAGTTTTTATTTTAGATGTAAAATTGTTTTTTAAATAATGTTCGTTTACGTATGTATGGGATTTCGAACGAATTTGAAGGAGATTTTTTGATATTTTTCAAATTGGTCTAAAAAGTCAAAAAAATTTTATTGTACCCTTGACCATATTGTATCGACATAAAACAAGTCCTACATTACATTTGCTTCATTACATTATTAACTTCTGTCACAGTTTGTAAGATTATGAAGGAAAATAAGGAATAATAATCATAAGGATAATAAGTGAATTGCCTTTATTATTAATCAAAAATCTTTGCTCCACGTATGAATGATATTTACATTATTTATGCATATTGCGAAATATGAAGAAACATAGCAGACGTGGAACACAAGTCTGAATTTAAATCCACTATCAACACTTCCAAAACTATAAACAAATTCAAAATAGAGAAAGGAATGATAAACCTTGTGTAAATCGACTTCTTCAAACGTTTAGCTGTGATGAATAAAATTTCTTTCCAGTTACGCAAACTCTCTTTATTTTTCCCACTCGTCGAGAACGTGAAAGAAGACAAATAATTTCAATAATTTTATACATCATCATGTACATAGTCAGGAGAAAAAATTAAACTATTAGACACCATCCCGCTTTAGCTTTATCATCAGAACAGAATAATTTATTCAAACAATGGAAAAATTATTATTTTAAGACTGGATTTTTTTTAATAATGCATGCATGCATGTATGTATGTATGCACGTATGGATGGGTGCATGTATGCATGGAGAAAATATTAGAAAAATATCGAGAAAGGACGCTAATTTCGTGCAAATTCCTATTCCTCGATAAATATTTGGAATATTTAAAAATCATTTGTCTTTTCAATCGAAAAAAAGAGATTTGAACATAGAAGAATGATAAGTGGATGAAGAGAATGTAGTTTCTTCTTCTTCCCGCACAGAAAACCTATTTTTATGTTTGTACATTATTACTGTGTAGACCTCTTGTGGACCAACTGTATCTATAATTTAATCAAAATCTCATCAATCTTACCATGTTGTACCAAAAGTTCAACATCCTTGAGAATATTTTAAACGACAATACGATTTACAATACGAACTATCATTCATTTAGGTAGAATAATTTTTATACATTTGAAATTAATGATATAAAAATTGTAGTCACTAAACAAGGAGAAAGAGTAGTGCGAAATTTTAAACAATGTTGCAAGTTTTTAAAACGTTCGCTTCTATTTTTAAAAAAGCTAACTACTAGCCATGACCTTAACATTAACTTTCTTCCAAACTACAGCATTTTTTAACGGTCAATTATGCAAGGATTCATTATTTTCAAAGTATTCAATTAGAAATCATATAATATTCAACGCTCGTAGAATAATTAAACTTTAAAGGTTTGTAATAATTAAAATTCTTGAATTTTGTCCTGTGAAAATGTTTGAATGTTTTTTTTTTGTACATTTTTTGAATGTCATTTAATATTACATGATATGATACGTCTTAATCATTTCTATGATATTTAAAATTCCTATACTTTTAATATAAAATTATAGTTTTGAATGCGAAATTCTAAAATAGTTTAATTTTTGAAGCCTTAGAACTAAAGTTGCGCAGCTTCAGAAGTTTAAATTCGTGAATATTTGTTTCGAAGTTTCTTAATTTTTAAATGTTTTATCCGGAACGTTTCTAATTTTTAATTGTTTAGTTTATTATATTAGTATTTTTAACCAGATGAAACTATCGTCTCCAACGATTTATGTCTATTTTAATATCAACTACAGCAATGCAGTCCTTGAAATCAGATAAAAGATTAAACACCTTTTCAATCTTGGAAACCATATTGAAGTTTCTTCATTCTTATGCAAATACTTTTGATAACCCTTGAAATATTATAAAAACACTTCTAATGTTTACAATAATTTAAAATTCAATGAATCCCTTGAAGAATCCTTGACATTCCATCAAATATGATATTTCCTAAAATCCTGGAAAATTTATTGGAATACCTTGAAATCTCTCAAAATCCCTCAAAATCATTACATTCTTTATAGACCTTATTAAATTCATTCAAATCCTTTGAAAATCCATTTGAAAATCCCCTGACGCTTGGGTAATCCCGTTGCGTCCCCTTGTGAGCCTAAGCATGACCCCATAGCCCTCTCCGGAAGGAGAGGACCGCAGCCACGCCATTGGCTGATATCTCTAACTCACTGATGCAGCAATTGCCTGTGAGTGTTAGACGCTTCCCCGAAACCGTAGGGCAGCAACAAAGGATGTGAGTAGATGTCTCATTATCCTTCCCGCACAGACGACAGAGGAGACTTTCTGCAAGCCCTATCTTATGTCTGTGATATCCTAACTTCCCATGTCCTAAGAATAGTTCTGTTAGGACTTTGATTTCATTCCTCCTGAGCTTGAGTATTTTCCTAGCTCGGTTGGAGTTAAGCTTTGAGCCCAAGAGTGTTTTGGCCTGTCTGCAACCAAAGACCAAGTCCCACTCATACTGACGTTCCTCTGTCAGCCAACTGTTAATTTCTTTAGTGACTGACCGGTAACCATAAAGTTTACCTGTCCAAAGTTATAGAAGGGCCCGTTGTTGAGGGCCGCAAGGACCCTCGTTTGGGACTCAGGAATATACACGAGTTTGAGATGCCTAGTGCCTTCTATTGTGTCCCCTTCCTGAGGCTTTTCGTGCCTGAATATTCGCCAGGACGCTGTCTTCATTGAGGGGTTGAATCCCTCCAACCAACGCAGCACCTCAGACAAGTCTTCCGGTTTGCCCGGGCAAACCGTGGTATCCGGATACCACGCCATAGATCTCACCATCTTCTGGAGCAACTCAACCCCACCCACCTTAAGGAACGCACCTTCTCACGACTCTGTCTCAAACTGCTCCAGCTTCCGCAGCTGCTTCCCTAGCCTGCCGCGCTTTCCTCCTCAGTCTCCTTTTCAGGGAACCGTTGGTGATATTTTCTTTTCGGAGGGCTGATTGGCCTCTCTCAATACCATAGCCTCGTTCAGAGGGAGCCCGTCAAGGCCCAACCCCTCACCCTCTCCACCACCACCCTTCTTCCTCCTTCTCCTTTTTAATTTTTTTGCGTGTCCATATTGATCCCTAGAGAAGCTAGGGAAATAAAGGTCCGCCCCTGCAGAGCCCCGCACGCAGGGGTAAGACTGCATTACTCAGGAAGTCGTCCAGTGTCCCCGAGAGGCCGTTAAGACACCTTTGTAACAAATATCCGCTTGCAAACCACCATAAAAAAACGGAGGGAAGTTTCTTGGTCGCTATGCGGGCCGCAGGTCATTCCTGTCCCGATTACAAAACTATAAATCGGTCCGGGAGGGGCTTCGACCCAGGGATCCAGAAGGCCCGTCTTAGCTAGGCTTTTTCACCCTTCTACTATATCATAATCACACATACCAGGAGAGCCCGTTTATAGGGATCCTTTCGTTCATATCCATACACATGCAAGCCGAGGTCCTTTGAACCCCAATGTCCCACATGCATATGCCTCCCAACCAACTACAAGGTGTTACAGCCCCCAGGGGAGGTTCAAATCTCTTAAATACCTTTGAAAATCTTGACATCCATTTAAAACGTTTGGGAATCTTTTCAAATTGTTAAATTTATTAAAATACTTTTTTGCGAGCCTTCAAAATCCTTTAGAATTGCTGACATCCTCGAAAATCGTATGAAATCCCTTACAAATCCTTTGAAATATTTATAAATCCTATGAAATCCTCTCAAATCTTTCGAAATTCGAGGAAATTCTTTAAAACTGTATATTAACAAAATATTTGAAATTATCTTCAAATATTCAAAAGCCCACGGAATCCTTTTATTTTTCTGGAATCATTTGCGAATATTGTGCACTATGTAGTGTAGCAATATAGTTAAAAGTTTGTCATAAGGACAACCGCAATATTTGGCTGGAAGCGGGTACTAATCTGAAAAATTGCACCCCTCCCAGCGAAATCGCGCTAAAATTTCAGCTGTATCCACATCTCACGACCGTGAGATAGGTGGTTACAGTCTGCGATGAATTCAATACGATGATCCGGCAAAAGTCTCGTGCACCCTGAGGACACGGAGCGACCCCGCATTTTCCCCGCAAGTTTCTTGGCATTTTGTTGATACACAGGGATGCTGTTCAGGCTATTAACCAGTGAAACTTTGGCACCTCCAAGAATGCCGATGATTAAGAAGATTAGCTTAACAGAATATTTGGGGTATAACCGTCGCAACTCCCTTATAAGATCTTCATACCTCTCTTTCTTTTCTTTCTTCTTAGCTGCGTCGTTTTTGTCAGCTGGTGCCGAAAATTCGATAACGAACATGGTTCGTTTCTCGCAGTCAAGGAGAACTATGTCAGGCCTCGAGTGAGCATGAGTTGGACAACTAGATAGTATGTGTCCTAGATGCTCGGGGTGTACATGACACGCTCTGCAGCTACCATCGGGAATATCTTTGCTCAAAATGTGGCGACGGTATGCTAGAGTGGAAATGACACCGTTTTAACTTGCCAAAATAAAACCCTCCGTGCCCCTACTTCAATCCGGATGATTTAAGGAAAGCATACGTTAGCTCATACCACATAGACTGATCCTCCACATTTTTGTGGAAGATGCCGTGCATCCTCTTGTCGAGGAGCTCTTCGCGGAAATTTTTCTCCTGTGCTTTCTTAATCCGGGCCTTCAGATGTGGGTATTCAAGATGGATAAGATTTGATGCATTTTGCTCACCCCTGGTATTTAATTTGAGGCCAAGTGTCTCAGCAGCCTCCTCCGCTGCTTTGTACAGTAACGCCCCTTTGTCCGCTTCTTCATGTTTCCCGGCCATTTCAAGAAGAGGGTCTTGTCCATTTGCAACTATATGTGCTGTACCCAGAATAATCCTGTTGCGAAGACATTCAAGACTCAGTATTCCGGGACCACCTAGGCGGCGTGAGATGTAAAGTCGGGGAACAGAAGACTTGAGGTGCATGCTTTTGTGCATGTGCAAAACATTTCGCGTCCCGATATCAAGGGATCTGAGCTCGTCCTTCGTCCATGGAACCACTCCAAATGAATAGAGTACTACCGGGACGGCAAGCATGTTCTTTACAGATACTTTGTTCTTAGCCGACAGTTCGGAAGACAAAAGCTGCCGGATAAGATGTTTGTATCTGCTTCGGAGAGTATCCTTTATATATATCACGTCCTGAATGCAGCTCTGTGGCACGCCCAGGTATGCATAGGTCTCTCCAGCGCTTGGGTGTCGTATAACGCTTCTGTCGACGAGCTCATGGTGTTCAGGGATGCCATTGAGTTTTGCTTTCTTCAAATTAACCTTGGCGAATTTCTCTAATCCGAACTCCATTCCAATCTCTTGACTGTACCCTCTGACAATTTTTAGAGCTAGATGTAGTTTCTATTGATTTCTAGCATATATCCTGAGATCGTGCTTTTAAAATACATGAGTGACCTCATGCTTTCAATCTCCAGGTTTGCCACAGTGGTACCCTTCGGAATGTCGAAGTGCGAGAGACAGTGGCAATAATGTGAGGCAAAAGGGAAGAAGGCTCATGGTGTCGCCCTGAAACACACCTCTCTGAAAGTTGACACTGTTATTGATCACATGATATTTTCCAGCTGAGATAGTAAATCTGAGTTTCCAAAGCGGCATTAATCTCTCTATGCACCTCACGATGACTGGATGAACCTTTAACCTTTCCAACAGACAGATGATAAGTCTATGGGAGGTTGAATCGAAACCTTTCCGGTAATCAATCCAGCACATCGATAGGAATCGCTGATAGGATGCTGCGTCTTTACAAACACATCCATCGATGAGCAGGTTTTCCCGACATTCTGCTACGCCTTTATTTGAGCCACATTGTTCATACATCTCTCGCCACACAGGTCCAATTGTCCGAACAACCCTATCATTTAGGATAGCTGTGAAGATTTTATACAGTGTGTTCAAACAAGTTATTGGCCTGTAATTGTTAGGGTCGGCTAAGTTGCCCATCTTCAGCAGGAGCGCTGTGCGCCCTTCCACCAACCACTCTGGAATAGGCTCTTCCGACTTTAGATATGAGGTGAAAATTCGGGCCAGATGCTGGTGGGTTGAAGGAAACTTCTTCCACTAGAAGTTCTTGATACCATCTGGACTCGGAGCGGAATAGTTCTTCATGCCTCTTAATACGTTTTTCACCTTCTCGGTAGTGATAGGTGGGCATTCCTCCTCAGCTGTTATGAGGGAATTGCACAGCTCCTTGAAGCTATTTATGTTCTTTGTGTCTTTTTGAAGTGGACGTTGAACCTCGTAGACTTCTCTCCAAAATGCTTCGACCTCCTCTGGCTTGGGCGGATGGTCGACAGTAACTGGAGGATCTTGGAAGAGTCGAGACGGGTCAGACAAAAACTGTTGATTTTCTCCGACCCAACTCTAAGTCCGCTCTAAATTCTCCTAGCGTTAGATAGTACTCGTATTCTGTCAACAATATGCTACCTGATGGTCAGTAGCTTTGACTTGTTGATTGTGTGATGAGGGATCCGCAGTTCGCGCGCGAACTTTCGAACCTTGTCATTGAAAGTCCTGCCAGATGTTATGTAGTCAATCGCACAAAGAATGCGGGACGCGTACTGTCTTGCCCAGCCTATCTTTGTGCTGAGTTGATGTATTCGTCTTTTGGTCTTATGATCAACCGTTGGTCTTGTTTTACGGTTTGCATCTGCCAAAGTTCTCGCTGCATTGTAAAAACCACAATTGATAGTCCCGAGGTCGGATTCTTCCGAAAAATCTCCACGAAGCTCATCATCCAGTTCAGTCAGATCTTTGGGCTTGGGAGAAACCTGAATGTTGATGTTTCTGCGCGTCCTGAAGCATCGTTCTTCACCTATTGGATGCCTGTTCGCTGTTGGTCTCCATGTCGCCTCTCTTTCTCTGTTGCCCGCTTGTTCTGGCTGCGGTAGAGTAAGCGCTCCGCTTACATAACCTCTTTTTCGGAGTTCTTCGGCATGGTTTCGCAGTTGTTGACGCGAAAAGTGCGAGAGCACTGGGTATATGTATATATATATATATACATATATTGTAACCAGTGGGTTACAGAGAAGCGCAGACTCCGAAGCCTCCCACCTACAACTAGCACGCGAATAGTGGAAAACTCCCTTCTCCATCCTTGCCTCGTACATCTCTCCAGGAACTTGGGGAAATTTGTGCTCTTAGGCTCAAAAACCTGAGTCCCCAAATTCTCTCTATAAAGGGAAGACCCTCTAGGAGAGGACGGAAATTGCATTTCCTAACCCTTTTCACAAGAGGTCCATCTTCTTGAATAGTTGTGCGTGCTATTCAAGGCTTCAACTTTCTTTTTCCTACGGGATTTTTTTATGTTCGAAGAGCGCGATTTTTCTAAGTTAAAATATCTTTCGGACTATAGGAAAACTTGAGTGAAGGTCTTACGTGACAAATGGCTGATTTCCGAGATTCAAAGCGACGAGCTTGCCTACCCTCCTTTTGTTAGAGTCCCCCGCATTGTCCTTGATGGGCCGGTAATAGCCGGAAAATTTCCCCGGTTGAGTGGCGACAGCTTGCCAACACGTGCACCAGGCCGTGTTTACAAAAATCTAGCGATAAGCCAAGTCACGTACACCCGCGTCTACCTCTCAACCCCCGCGCGCTTCCTTCCTAACTCTATTCCTTTCTCTCCCTCTCTCTCTATCCTTCCTTTTCTGACGCACGGGCCGTACAACAGGGGAACTCAACCGCGTATTTGAACGAACGATTTATAAGTTGTTTAGTTTAGAAGTTGTTCGTCCTAATAAAATGAAAATTACCGACAAGTCAAGGGGAATAACAGTATTCCTTTTGAAAATAAAATAATTAAAATAACAATATTTTAGAGACCCCATTTTGCGAAATAATAATGAATTCCTTTTTAAACAAACTCCCCTCAGGCCAAATAAGAACTAACGAACATCCGATTGATGTACGTGTACACATGTATTCATGTCTACACGTACATCAATCAAAAATAAGTTATTGAATATTAAATAAGGTATTTAGATTAAGAATCATGTTATTATTTTTAAATCACTATTAAAACTTTCAATAAATAGATTAATTTTAAGTTAGTGTAGAGTCGACGTGCGGAGACGTGAGGCCGCGGGGCCTGGCTGGCGATCCCCACCGCACCGCTCGGTTGGGACTCCGTTGCGAGATCGTAGCCAATCGGCGGGCTCGAAGCCGCCCCCCTCCGCCACAGGCAGCTCCGTGCGGAGGCTAGCGAGAGCCAGGGAGCGTCAGAAAATGACAGTTAATTTACGAACGCAACGGAGGCAAGAGTACCGCTCTTCCCTTCGCCTTCATACAAATGAAGCATTCTTCGCGGACAAATCGCGACTCTTCTTTGAGAACTCCTAGTTCACTCTAAGTTCCTTTCCTTTCTTTAGTTTTCTTTTTCGTTCCTAAATTCCAGTCTTCAGTTAGCAGTTTCGTGTTTCTTCAGGCTCTCGAGTTCCTCACGTCACAAGTGGGAACCCCAGCGAGCAGCACCAGCTTTTCCAGCCAAGGTAAAGTGACAGGTCGGTCACTCACGATCCTTCAGGACACAGAAAGAGGACTCTCATTGTCGACAACCAGGATCTACGCTAAGAACAAGTAAGTACAGGGTTTCTTTTCTGGATATTCGATTCACTCCGCGTGAATTAAGGAATATCCTCTGCTGGCACAAGCACGGTTGGTATTCCTTTTCAAATATTCAGAAATTCGGTGAGATTCGAGCTCACACCCTGTGCTTTCTTCCGGGATTTTTGGGAAGTGCGTCAGCAGATAAGAGCCTTCATGCCAGGAGGTTCTCGCGGCACTTCCGCCATCTCCCGTTCCCGACGCTGCCGCCTTCAGTGGGTAGCTCGAGGTATCCATCCCTGAGGAGGACGCCATCAAGCGGAGCAACGCCGCCATCGGAGGCCGGAGGAGCGCCGCCAACGAGGGACCGAGGAGAGCGGGCGACAGGTCCAGGAGGACCGTGCATCCAGGGTCGCCGCCCTCAACCGCCAGGAGCAGGCCAGGAGGGCCGCTACATCGAGGCGCGCCGCCGAACGTGAAGCGGCGCGACAACAGCAACGGACAGGAGCCCTCCGCGCCGCAGAATTAGAAGCGGCGCGACGTCGACAGGAGGTTGAGTTCCGAAGCGCCGCCGAGCTAGCAGCGGCACGACGCCAGGAGGAGGAACTCAGACGCGCCGCTAAGGAGATAGCGGCGCGATTGCAACAGGCTGCCGAGGATCAGCGTGCTGCCGCGGAAGCGGTAGCGCCAGAGAACGTGCCGCTGCCTAAGCCCAGAGGCCCGCCTGAGCGTACGTTACTCTCTCTCCTACGAGGGACCGCGCCAGTCGCACCAGACTTGGTTGCTTTTGTAACCTCTTCATCCTTCATCCTTGGAATGCCATTTTTATGCTCAAAATGGCGCAGTCTGAACATCGGCGCGTGAGTCGCTCTCCGTGTTTTGCTTGATTTGGTTAATAAAATTTGCTCTAATTGACTGTAGATGCCCTTATCGTGTGAGATTAGTACCTCCAATCATTCTGGGTGTGCAAAGGTAGCTACTACTACTAGTACCGGGAATCGAAAATGCTGTGAATTCAAGCCAAAAGTTCCACCTTACCCAGTCCGAACCCTGCAATTACATCTCAAGATCTTTTCAAGATCCTGCAGGAGCAATACCTAAAGTCGAAATAAGATTCCGAGGAATTTATATCGTCTCAAATTGAAATATTTTCATCAAAAATAGATGATTATTCTAGAAAATTGAAAATAGCCAACAAAAAAAAAACAAAATTGAAAATTGATGCCTTGGCAAAAATTGAATCTCTGGCAGTGAAGGTGCAGGAGATTCAAGAGGCTGGTACCCCGCATCATTCTCTGGACCAGGATTTGCAGAACTCTATTGCTTCTCGTTGCTTAAATGAGATGTCTGAAAGGAGGGTACGAGAGTCTAACAATGTTCTGTATGGGTGCAACGAAGATGACAGTTCCGGTAAAATAACCCCCTCTGAGTTATTAAAATCTGATACTATTAAGGTGAATGATTATCTCTCGTCATTTTTGGATTCGAATGACCCGAATTCAATTCTGCAGATAACAAGAATTGGTAAATACCAACAGAACTCTCATCCACCTTGACCAATCATTATCTTGTTTCACAAACACATGTATGTGAGAATGATTCTTCAGGAATACTGGAAGAGTGTGAGATTTCGTCCTCAAAAATTAAACTCCGACAGCAAAATGGTATTAGCCCAGGACCGCACTCCTCTACAAAGGGAGCGATACAAAGAGCTGCGAAGAATTCTTCAGGAGCGCAGCAGCAGAGGAGAATCAGATATCAGCATCAGGGAAATTCACGGGTGATTCAAAATTATAACGAAGAAAAAAATGACTCCTCGCGCCTCTCAGAATGCGAATTAGATCATAACTTTAGTAAGGTAGACAATACATTTAATTATTCATAGTTCATAGATCTTGATTTGTTTAACGATGTATCCATTTATTATCAAAATTTTCGCGGACTTAATACAAAAATGAGTGATTTGAGTATCTCTCCAGATTTATCTGATTATGATTTTATTGTTCTCACCGAAACCTGGTTGAAGAGCAATATAAATAGCTCTGAACTTTTTGATCTGGATTTGTTTAATGCTCATCGCGATGTCAGGTTAGACAGAAGGGGGGGGGGGGCGTGCTCATCGCCGTGAAAGCTACCTCTAACTCTGGAAATATTAATGTTTCATCTGTTATCAATGCGGTACCTATAATAAATACGAATGACTTCAAGATCATTTCTGATGTAAACGCATTTATTCTTGTCGCTACTTATATCCCCTTAGAGATTTCTGCCCAGGAATTGGAGGACCTTTTCGAGAATCCTACAACTTTATTTGCAATATGTGATAATAAAATATTAATACTTGGCGATTTTAATATACCAAAATTGATCTACTTTCCTACCGATGGGATGACTGATACTAAATTTTTCACCTTACAAACCTTTATGGATATCCCTCAATTGAAACAGTAAAATGATATCCATAATATGAATGAGCGATATCTGGATCTACTTATCTCATCATTTTCATGCGAGGTCACTGCTAATGTTTCACCTATTTTGCCAGTCGACAAAGACCACCCACCCCTCACTATCAAATTTGAAGCATCGTTGCCATCTTCGTTAGCTAAAAATAGATTCTGTATCAACCCGCCAACGAAAAGACATAAATTTAAAACTTGTGATTATGGGAACCTTAACGTTGGACTGAACTCTACGGATTAGTCATTCTTATATATCTCTGATGATGTAAACACGATCGTTGAAGAATTCTATAAAAAATTTGATGACATATTATACGATGTAGTAGGCAAAAATTTCATAAACCCTAGGATGATATCATACCTTAAATAGTACACCAAGAAGATTATCAGCACCATTACTTGTAAAAATAAAGCCAGAGTTCAGTTCAAGTCAACAGGTAGCACAATTTATTTAGAAAGATTTTCACATCCAAGAAAGAAATTGGAAAGGAATACTAAGGAGGCATACAAAAGTTACTTCACAGATGTTGAAAAACGATATTGACAAGTCTCCCTCCACTCTATGGTCCCATTTGAACAATTTAAATAAAGTTTCGAGGATACCTGGTATCATGTTCTTTGGAGGTAATGAAATCAAGAATCGGCAGGATATTGTCGACACCTTTGCTACACTGTTCTCCAATGTATATAAACCTTCCTCAACTATACCTGACGGAATATCTAGGAACTCGCATAAGTTACTAGGTCATTTTCTTGGCGTTTCATGTGAAGCAGTAACACTCATGTTAAAGTCCATGCCAAACAAATTTACTTCGGGGTCTGATGGAATTACATGTCTCCTGCTAAAAGAATGTGCTAACAAACTCACGGAACCACTAACTGCTATCTATAATATGTCTCTTTCATCCGGGATATTTCCGGATACCTGTAAATTATCTGAAGCGTGCCTCGTGTTCAAAAAAAGAAGAATCTTTTGTTGATAACTATCGACCAATTGCACTGTTGAGTAATTTTTCAAAGGTCTTCGAGAAGGTAATAAGTGAATTAATTTGGTCTTACGTGACTCCTGTCTTATCTACAACTCAAGGTGGCTTTGTTCCACAAAGATCGACCACTTCTAGTTTAATAACATTATTACCACAGGCAGGTAGACGTAGTCTATACGGATATATCCAAGGCCACGACTGTGTGGACCATGGAAAAATCCTAAGTAAACTACAAGAAATAGGCGCACCGGATAAACTATTAAATCTATTTCATTCTTACTTATGTAATCGTCCAATGGTAGTTCAGTACCACGGTTACACATTCTTCACTTTCACACCTACCTCTGGAGTTCCCCAATGATCTAACCTTGGCCCTTTACTCTTCATAATAGTAATGAATGATGCTGATGCTGTGATCAAACACTATTGCTTATTTTACACAGATGATGCTAAATTATACAAACCAGTAGACGGTTTACAGGATTGTGCTGAATTAAAATTGGATATCAATAATTTTATTGATTAGCGTACGAGCAATAACCTAGACCGAGAATTTCTCACAACTTCAAACAAGAATCTGCGTTGAGAACTCTATACTATGCACTAGTTAGGTCTAAATTAGAGTATGGGCCTGCTGCCTGGAATCCGAAAGTAAAATATCTGTCAGAATCGATAGAGAAGTGCCAGAAACGCTTCCTCAAGTTTCTTAGTTTTAAGTCAAAGGATGAATTTATACCCCCTGGATATGACTATAAACAACTCTGTCACAGGTTTAAAGAATGGTCTCTTGAGAGTTGGAGACAGGTTCAAATGATTATATTTCTATTTAAAATTATAAGAGGATACATAGACAGTCCCTAAATCCACTCTCAGGTGCTATTAGCGAAACCTCAATTTTTCACTAGGTCTCGGGTTCCATTGTACACCTATACAACTGCACATTCTGGTCATTCACCGATACTGTATTTCTGCAAAAATTATAATGCTTTCGAGAAAAAAACTCCCCTGGCCACAAAAGTATGTTTGCCGCATAAATCTTGCAGGATTCCGAAAATAATTTGAACTCTTATTTTAGGAAAAAATTCTCAAAGATAAAAAGGTGATTCTTCGTTAAGAAAATCGATTTTTAATGTTTCCATGATTCTACCAAAACATAAAGTCTGTTTTGTAATAAAAAAAGCTGTTCTTTTGATCTCCGGAAACTTTTTGTTTGGATTCGTTCATCCCGCTCAATAATAATTTTAATTCATGGCAGGAATTTACCGATGTTCCATAAGATTATACATATTATTATATGACGGTAAAATTCGTCAGAATATTAGAATAAAGTTTAAATACTTAAATACTTAGAAGACTAGAGAGACTTGACAATAAAAATTAAAATCGACAAAAGGAACGAAAAAATTGGAAATTCAAAATTGCAAACTGCCCGTATGGAAAGGTATTATAGAAAAATTAGTATAGGCCTATTATAATTTTCCTATATTGAAATTGTTAGAACTCTGTAGAAATGATTTGAAATCCCTTGAGAATACAGTAAATTAACTTAATTTCCTAAAGTTCTCTAGAAATCCCTCGAAAGGAAAATTCCCTCAAATCTTTGAAATACTTGGAGGTCCTATCCAACCACCAAATCTTTTAAATTTTTTTTTCATCTTCCTTGAAATATTGGGAAACCCATTTTGAAAGTTTTGCAGTTCCTTAATATCCCCTGAAACTGTTGAAATCCGTAGATATCCCTTGGAATGTTTGGAATCACTAGGAATTTCTTTATATTTATTTAATTTCATTTATGTTTCAAAGTTCTCTAGAAATCCTTTGAAATCAAGCTCAAAATCTCAAGTTCTTTTTCTTATACCATTAAGCCATTTCCTTTTCGGGGTAGGCGTGACACTACCCTATTCGGGTAGTGTTTCTAGGTGGATTATTTATTACTAGTACCACTAGTGTGGGCTCAGCACACCCAAGGCGGGCCAACAGCACGCAGTATTCCCGAACGGTCACCCATCCAAGTATTAACCGCGCCCAACACTGTTTAACTTCAATGATTTTACGAGAACTGGTGTTTTCAGCGTGGTATCGCCGTTGGCGATAGTAGTTATCCTACAAAATAAGAAATTAATTATAGAAAAATCATTACAGAGCTCTACTGCATTTCCCATAATATCTTTTCATAAGGGTGTAAAGACGATAACATGGAGGCCGGGCCTCCATGGCCTCCATGCAATCTCGGGCTTGATTATAATGTAAACAAACTGATCTGGAACATTTCCTTTCGAATATCAATGAGAAACTTCATTTTATTATTAATAGAAGGAAACAAAAATATTATAAAAATTGAAACAAGATTCATAATTTTAAATGAAACATTACAAAGCAATTCATTTTCAGTTCTATTTCTGAACTAGGATAAAAATTAACAAAGTTTCTAGATAAAAAAATATTTTCATACAGGGTATAATAATTTATAGCCCATTTATCCATTTACAAACAGAAGGGAATATTTTGAAAATGGAAATTTGATAAGTCACGTTTACAATTTCAGAATAGGGCATACTTATTGTTCCAATATATTTTTTTTCTTTTTCATACAAACAAAAAATATGAAATTTCAAAAAATATATCTGTGCTGCAACAAACCTGCCATTTGTAGGGTGTAATCTTTACCCCGACTTCAGAGTCATTTCATTTTGCGTGTAAAAAAATTATCTGCACGTGGTAAAATTTATCCATCACATTGGATACGGTTAACGTTTCAGCTTTATTCTACCCTTCTTTTGTTTCTATAAAAAAAACTAATTCCACCCATTTGAATTTTTTTGATGAATTTTTCACCAAGAACGCTATAGAAATTTTTTGAATGATAGAATGAATGGTTTTATTTTACCACGACATTGATTCATTCCAGGACGACTTCCTCTTTCTAGTCTGACGTAGAAAAGTGTCTATTTTAGGAAATCCGCATTTCTTTTACGCAATTTGTTACACCTCCAACGTTAGATTGTTCTTACTTCTGGAAGAATTTAATTTTTAAGCCTTAGCTTGACCATGCGATTTTCTACCAATGGTTCCGTTGATATTATATTGAAATCAATTCCTGATGCAGAAGGTGCAGAAGGTACATACATGACTATGTTTGCCGGTGTTGCACTGTTGATTACAGCACGAAATGCTCCTTTTGCAATTCCTAAAAAACAAAATAAAAAAATGTGTTTCTTTGGACAAAAATAAAAAAGAGGAAAGAAAAATGAGAATACTAATATTAATTATTAATACTAGGGTGGAGGAACACAAAAGTGATGTCCGTTTAGGACGTTGTTATAAGAGTGTTCTTGCTAAACATACATAGGGTTTGTTGATGTTGACCATGAGTTTGACTGGGATAATGTTGAAATTTTATATAGTGAAAGTAATGAGAGAAAAAGAAAAATCATAGAAATGCTTTATATTAAAAAACAAAATAAGTCCTCTATTAATTCAAAAACTGATTTAGATAGATTAAGCAAAAGTTATTCAAGTATGATTAATTCAATTTAGTTTTCATGAGTCTTGACTTTCTCTTATTTCTCATTTGTTGTGCCGGATTAGCCTATTCACCCACATTCAGATCTCAAGTATCGAAGAGATAGCGTCGTTGCTTGGTCACTGTTCACACCTGTTTTAATTGTTCTTGCCTTGATAAGGGTGCTGTCTGAGCACCGAAACGTTGGTAAATACATTGCATGCTTTTTTATTGTGATTTGATGAGAATAAAAATAAAAAAGAAGAAAGAAATGAAAAAGAGAAGGAAGGGGATTTGGTTGGTTCCCTTCTCATTTTTCTTTCCTCTTTTTTATTTTTGTCCAAAGAAACAAATTTTTTTATTTGGTTTTTTTAGGAATTGCAATAGGAGCATTTTGTGGTGGTTGTCCAATTTTATCGTTGAATTCTTGTTTTATTTTCAGGAATTCTATATATTGACTTGATTATTGGACGTTAAATGGGATGTCTGTCGGCCTTGATTCTATTCAGCAAAATTCCTATTTCATCTGATGTTTTATTAGGAAAAGTTGAGGTTTCGGGACTAATTTCTCTTTGCAATAAAAGCAGCTGATCGTTGAAAATATCAAGCTCAACTAAAGCAAATGGTATTGTTACATTTTTCTGTAACTAGTACATTTTGCAAATTTTAGTCTTTTCTTTAATTAAGTTATAATAGACTCGGAGTTAAGCATGGACTTTTCACTTGATCGAATCAGCTTCGCCTCGAGAATTACAACATCTTCAATCTCGCCGGGATGGTTAACACTTAACAAGAGTTCATTTTCGGGTATTAGAATGTTACCCTGATTGCTAACCAAAGTTATATATGTTAACAATTCAATCTTGAATGGAGATACCTGGTACATCTTGTAATCTAATGCTTTGATACTGGCTCTAGTTAATTGATTCTCGCATGTGTGCGTTTCTGAGATGAGGTAAGGGTGGTTACTGACAGTATAATTTCAGTCGGTTAGTATGCACGATATGGTTTGGTATCTCGTAAATGATTTCATGATTAGTTTCACCAATTCTCCTGACAATAGTGTCGGGGCCTAACCATTTCCTATCCAGCTTAGTGGCTTTACTGTCGTTGTGTAAGAGAACAGAATCGCCGGGTTCGAATATAGACTTGGTGCGTACAATTTTAGCGTCTTTCTTACAACAGATTTTCCTTTTTCGAGATACTCTTCGTGACACCTCTTCCACATACGACAGAGGGGACTTTCTGCAAGCCCTATCTTATGTCAGTGATATCCTAACTTCCCATGTCCTAAGAATAGTTCTGTTAGGACTTTGATTTCATTCCTCCTGAGCTTGAGTATTTTCCTAGCTCGGTTGGAGTTAAGCTTTGAGCCCAAGAGTGTTTTGGCCTGTCTGCAAGCCGAAACCTAGTCCTACTTATTCTGGTGTTCCTCAGTCAGTCAACTGTTAATTACTTCAGTGACTGACCTGCTGAAAATACCTACCGCTGGCTCGGGTCCAGTAAAATTTCTTCCTGCTGCTAGCTTGGCTAGCCTATCCGATATCTCATTGCCCTTAATACCACTGTGTCCAGGGATCCATAGCCGAGTGACTCGGTTTTCGTTCGCTAACGTATTTAGTGCTTCAAAGCATTCCCTACTAATGGCGACGTAGTCGTTGTTCCATTCAAGGCCAATATAGCAGCCCTGCTGTCTGAGCAGATACGGATGTTCCTTTTATTGCCGTACTCCATTGCCTTATAGGCACACATGAGTATGGCCATAATCTCAGATTGTAGAACTATGGCATAGGACCCCATCTCAATTGTGAAGCCCATTCCATTCCTTCTAAGATAAACGCTGGCTCCTGCATTCTCCTCGTTCCTGGAGCTATCTGTGAACCCATTGTCTCCATCACAGGGCAGGTATGCGTCGCCGTTAACCCATTCCTCCTTCGTGGATAGGCTAACTCGATACTTCTTGTCGAAGAGGTGGCGAGTGACCATTTTGTCCCTGGGCATGTTCAAAGTCGGCCTTCTCGCGATGTCGACTGGGATCTTCACTGCTGTCGAGATCCTTCTGTCATTCACCAAGTGTAGCCTCCAGACCGCCTTCGCATCCACGGCCTTGATGATAGGATGGAGGGGCTCTCATCCTATTAGTGCCCCCAGTGCCATCGTCTGTATCGACTTCGAGGCTCCAGTCACGCCTCTCAAAATCAGTCCCCTGATCCCTTCCAGCCGAGACTTCACCGTGTATAAATCCACGTAAGTGTCTCCGGTTTCAAGCTCCAGCTTTCCCCTATGGCTCCCCTACAGAGTCATAGGATCGCTACTAGCTTCTTGCACATGTTTTCCAGGTGCTCATTCGATTCTTATCCAGAATTTCATCTAGATATTTAGCTCGTTCTTTGATTTCCAGTTGTTGTCCTCCAAGTTTCAATGTACTCGTAGTTCCCCACTTGTACCTTCTGATGAAAACAACCGCATCTGTCTTACTCGGTTTAACCGATAATCCAGTTTTCTTCCACTATGAGTCTACTATCATCAGTGCTTGCTGCATTACTCCGAAGAGCACATCCAGATGCTGACAGCGCACGATAACCAACATATCGTCCACATAGCCTATGACGTGAAGGCCCTGACTTGAGAGTAGATGAAGCAATTCATCCACTACCAGACACCACAGCAAGGGCGATAAAACTCCCACCTGCGGACATCCCGAGTCAATGGTTCCACTTAGAGTGACATCACCCTTAGTCGTGGTTAGATTCTTGTTGGCCAAAATGTGGCACGTCCATTCCACGACTGCAGTAGGCACACCATGTGTAATCATGGCCGCGCTGATCACCTCTCCAGAGGTGTTATTGAAGGCACCTTCGATGCCCATAAAGGTTCGAATCGCAAGGCCTTTCTCCTTTAGTTGACCTTCAATTAGGTTCATTGCTCCGATTAGGGCCGTCTCCGCCGAGTGACCAGCCCTATAGGCGTGTTGCTCCTTGTGGAGCGGCTGCTTGACAAGACCTTATCGCGGATATATCTATCCACAAGTCTTTCCACTGTTTTTAATAGGAAAGAAGTTAGGCTGATGGGCCGGAAATCCTTGGGTGAAGTATAACCGCTCCTAACCGCCTTCGGAATGAAGACTACTCTCGTACCCCTGCATGCTGTCAGGGTGTATCCCAGCGTCAACCTAGCCCTAGCAAGTTTGGGGCCCAGTTAAGCCGCAGGTGACTTTGCTTGACTCTGAGTTGCCGTTCCCCCTTTTCCTGACCTTGGAACGCTTGGAAAATGTGCCCTGATCAGATGGTCTGTGCAAAGGTTGGTCCAGGTCTCCCGCTTTGCTTTACGTATTGCACCTCTGTATTCGTCCCTCATCGCTGTGAATAACGTCCATAGTTCCTTCGTTTTGCCAGTACTGGCACGTCTGAACCTGTCTGTGGTTACCCTGCGAAGCTCTTCGAGTTTCCCATTCCACCAGTGTGCCTCCCCAGCCTTTCGAACTCTTGTAGGTCAACAATTACTTTCATAAGTAGCTTTGATATCTTCCGTGAAATTTTTTACTGCCATCTCCAGGGTGTCTACGTCTCGAATTGACCTGGGAACCTCTGAGAGTGCATTTCTTAGTTGCATGGAAAACTGATCCCAGTCCGTTCTTCTTGGATTTCTGACCCATTTAGGGCCAGCGGGTACAACGGATTCCAACACGAACTCTATCTGTGAGTGATCTGAGAAAGAGGGTTCGTCTGAAACCCTCCACTTCTTGATACTATCCCTAAAACTACGTGCAGAGTGTGATGTCAATGACTTCTTTCCTGACCGAATTACGGAACGTCGGGGTGTTCCACGTGTTAAAAATATCTAAGTCAGTAGTGATTAGGTATTCCAGTAGGTCATTACCTCTTGAGCTGACGTCCGTGCTACCCCATAAAGTATGGTGGGAATTAGCATCGCACCGCTTCAGAAGAGGAATACTTCTTACCTTGCAATAGTATCGCTATCATAAGGAAAATAAGCTGATCCCAGAACTAGCCTCCCTATTCCTTTGAGATCCATGGCTATCACCATCAGGTCTCTCGAACGTAGTTCAAGCAGCCGAACAGCGCTAACTCCCTTCGTCAGTACACATGCCCTTGGTTTGGCCGTCTTAGGGTCCCTGTAACAAAAAAGACCCCCCCCCCCCAAACCCCCAAGGGGGGGGGGAACGAACCATGGTTTTTGGATTAGCGAAATACCTGGTTGCCTCGCAGCCATGCCCCTCTGCAAAACTGCAGAGGTGTCTTTGCTGTGATGCATGTTGATCTGGGTGATGGATAGACCAGGAGCAGTCATTTAGGTCTGCTTCCGAGCTTCCTGCGTCTCAACAGGCTCCTCCTGTCCCTGGCCGGTAACCCTAAAGTTGACCTGTCCAAAGTGATAGAAGGGCCTGTTGTTGAGGGCCGATATGGCCCTCGTTTAGGACTCAGGAATATACACAACTAGAAGATGCCTAGTGCCTCCTAGAGTGTTCCCTTCCTGAGGCTTTTCGTGCCTGACAATTCGCCAGGACGATGTCTTCAGTGAGGGGTTGAATCCCTCCAAACGACGGAGCACCTCAGACGGGTCTTCCGGGTTGCCCGGGAACCACGCCGTAGCTCTCACCATCTTTTGGAGCAACTCAACCCCACCCACCTTAAGGGACGCACCTTCCCACGACACTGTCTCAACCACCGCTTTGAGTAGCCAAGCTTTAGCCGCTAAGTCGGCTGCCACAAATACAAAGACCCCTCCTCTGTAGAAGGAGGTCACAAATTTTGGCCATTGATCTGGGCACACTTTTCCAAGCGCCCTCCAGGTAGTCTGCCTGAAAATCTCAAACTGCTTCACCGTGAGCAATGAGTCCGGTCAGTTGGTGTCAGCCGACGCTCCAGTTCCCGTAGCTGCTTCCGTAGCCTGCCGCGCTTTCCTCCTCAGACTCCTTTTCAGGGAACCGTTGATGCTATTTTTTTTATTGGGGGCCGATTGGCCTCTCCCAATACGATAGCCTAGTTTATAGGAACCGTCGATCCCTTAGCTTAGCTCAGTAGCTGAGGGCACAGCCATCAACTGAACTTGATTTGCCGGAGAGACAGATAGGGAGGTAAGGGTTATGTTGGGCCCGTCAAGGCCCAACCCCTCACCTTCCTCCGCCACCTCCCTCTTCCTCCTTCTCCTTCTTCATTCTTATTATTTTGCGTTTACATATTGATCCCACGAGAAGCTAGGGAAATAAAGGTCCGCCCCTGCAGAGCCCCGCATTCAGGGGTAAGACGGTAATTATTCGGGAAGGTAGTCCAGGGTCCCCGAGAGGCCATTAGGACACCTTCGTAACCCCTAGGTGCCAAAGTGCCATGAGCACGATCGCTCTACACCCACGGCTGAGGGGGGTGGTAACATTGAGTGAGCCACTCAATGTACACTTATACGCTTGCAAACCACCATAACAGAAACGAAGGACTGTTTCTTAGTCGCTATGTGGGCCGCAGGTCATTCCTGTCCCGATTAAAAAACTGTAAGTCGGTCCGGGAGGGGCCTCGACCCAGGGATACAGAAGGCCCGTGTTATCTAGGCTCTTTCACCCTTCTACCGTAATCACACATACCAGGAGACCCCGCTTATAGGGATCCTTTTCCTCTCACCCAGGAGAGCCCGTTTATATGGATCGTTTCATTCATATGTCCCCCTATGTCCCACATGCTCAAGCTTCCCCACCAACTACAAGGTGTTACAGCCACCAGGGGAGGTTCGCAATCGTTACTTTGGTCATTATTTTAATTTTCGGGAAGTGCGGGTTTGCGTATGGAACCGTCTTCGGTCTCGATCACATTATTGTGTTTGGCAATGGTAGCTATTTCATGTGCTTTTCTTCCATTTTTTAAGTTCAATTGTTTGATACCCTCTTCAACCAACGCTAGTCTGCCTAATATCAACAGCATCGGGGCTGAGATGGTTTTTATGATTATTCTCGTCCATTTTGATTGAAATTTGATTTTCTGCCGGTTCTCAACCGGATTTTCCGGTAAGTTTATTAAATACGCGGATAGTGCCAGTTTGGTTAAGTATGTATCTTTTATTTGTGTGTGTGCGTAATAAGCTTATCGTGCGTACTCGTCCGTGTATGTCAGGTTTGTAAGTTGCGACGTTTATGAAAGAAAGAAATCACGTATTGCTTCTTACTCGAAGGGTTTTAAACTAACTTACGCAATATGCTGACGCCGCTGGTCCCGTTGATAACCGCTTGCAGGTTGCGAGGAAAGATGCTGGCGTTGGCTGGATGCAGATTTTCCTTTCTCTCGCAGGTGGCCGGGAAATTATTGAATTTTCGCGGTCTCAATGAAAATTGGTTTGAATTAAATAAATTTCATTCAAATCAAGATTTTTCTCATAGTTCTAAAATTATTTTATCTTTTACACGGATATGAAAAGAGCGCGGCAATCATGTTATCAGTATATGTGTTGCCAACAGTATTCGTAGCGCGTGCTATACCGTAAGGTCAAATTCATACCAGTCATTCCGGTTGCATAAGAGTGTCTCTTTCGCACTTGTAGGTATGATACCACTTTTATGAATTTTAGGTTTTTTTTGTTAGTCTTTCGACTTTGTCATTAACGTCTTTGGACCAGCCACTTCCTTGATCTGTTTCGAAATTTAAGTGCAGCTCTTTAGTGATCGTCAGTATATATAGCAGAGATTCTATTCCAAATTTATCAGTTACTTCCGAAAAAATCTTTAATAGCAAAAATGAAGATTGTAACTGGAACTCTTCTGCTTACAATGGCGGTTTTCCTGCCTAATTATATCGGTGAGTGCAGTGATATAAAGAAATAATAATCCGAAATACTGCACGTAATCCTGCTGGGACTGGTGGATTCTGTATTTTATAGTATAATAATGAATTGCGCTCTTTCCGGATTTCAAAATTAATAATAATTAAAGGTCGTTGGGGGACATTTTCTTTAATAAAAACTGTTGATTTTATGTCATTTTTCTAGCTCTTTTGTTATAGTAGACTGCAGGATTTTATCTTAGTTACATTCAGTCGTAAATATGGTGGGAATGGGGAGAAAGATATCAGTTACGCCGATATTTATCAATAGTTTACTTTCACTTCTAACATATAGAAAACTATCCCTGATTAACGTCCGGAACTCGATGAGTCGAGAATCACCAATTCACCACACAGCTGCTGCCGCCGGAACTAACATAGCTATTTTCACAACGTGTATGAAAAAACGTAACAGATCTCAATTTTTTGTTCACAGAATCAAGACCAGGTTCTGAGGAAGGAAATATGAATTTCAATAATAATAATAATGCCGCAAGAGGAATGGGAAAGGGGAGAAGGCGCGTAACTATGCAAGGTCCAGGGGGCTCAGGGTTCATGCATGCGGATTACTCAACCCAGTCCACATTACCACCCACGCCTCCTTCGCGAGGGCCAGTCGAACCAATGCTAATATATCGTGGACCAGAAAGACCTATATTTCACTATGCGACAGATGAAAGGGGCAGATCCACGAAAATAGATCATGTTGTTCTTCCGCATACCGCACCCGAAGGAAATCACATGCGCGTGGATTACACATATCAGGGATTTGTTCCCTCTACCCTTCACCCTCCCCATCCTAATCCAGATCAAAATGGCAATTTCAATCAACATCATATTCCCAATCAACAGCTCGATCTCAATCAACATCCTCGTTTCTAGCTCTAATCTCTGATCTAATAAAAAACAACACAACTATGAAAAATATATGAATGTATTATTCCTGAATAAAAACTGAAAATTAACTGAATTTACTCTTTCTTCATTTCAAGTCAATTTCTATACACTAGAGTCCCTCTATAACAGACGAGGCGGTCCAAGGGGACGAGAGGAAGGCGTTTGCAAGGTCAGCGGAGTTGCGATGTTTACGGTTCGGCGCTATAAGAAGCCATAAGCAAGAAGGAGAAGAAGAATGGTTCAGAGAGTCCCTCTATAGCATCTTTGTTGATTGAGGGTACCCCCGAGACAGCTGCTATAGAGGGACTCTAGAGTATACTTAAAATTAATCGATATTGTGATGTTCAAAAGGAAAGTCAATGGACGTACATACGTACGTACATACATACATACATACATACATACATACATACATACATACATAC